>CBVK0100603100.1:0-17075 GCA_900067695.1 Picea abies | reverse complement strand
CCCCCCCATTAAACAAAATGGGTAATTAAAACAATGAAATAAACACTTATCCACTCAAACCCCCTCTCTTGTGGAATCATATCCCACTATAACTCTAGTTATTGTCTATCTACAAGCCATCGATGTATTTATTATTAATAATGATCAAAACATTATGATTCTTAGGCACACTGGCCTCTTTTAATTGTTTCGACACTCTAGCCTCTCTTCAATTAACAATACATTATTTAATATGGGTCTCAAAACCTAGGGTGTTACATCCCCCCCCCTATTTTGGCACTGTCCTCGGTGCATATACAAAACAAGAATCAAAATTCCAAAATTTATTAAAAAAGATGCAGGTACTTTGCTCGCATGGCATATTCATGCTCCCATGTAGCATCTTCAGGACTGTAGCAGGTCCACTAAACTTTTACCAGCTCTATAACTCAATTATGGACTATTTTGACTTTTCTGTCCAATATTCACACTGGCTAGACCTGAAAGTATCCCTCTATCTCTACCTGAATCACATGCCAATCAAAAACATGTTTAGGATCATGTACATATTTATTTATAAAAGAGAAATGAAATGCATTATGTGTTGATATTATGGTAGTTGTGGGAGGTATTTACCTCCACGTGTAACTCTGACGAGAATAGAATACTCCGGAAAGAAAGAGGAAACTCTAAAGCATTGACCATAACCCTAGAAGACAAGTCGACTCAAGGAAATATTTAATATTAAGTATTTATCCTCCAAAATGAGAAGTCAACCCATACAGCTTAGGAAAACAATATAGATACAAGTAGCTAGACTTGATTTTGTACACAAATCAAAATTTCAGCTGAGAAGAAGTGCACACTACAGAAACCAAGAAAGTACTCAAGTATGGGGAGTAGCTGCAACCGATAGTTGCTGCAATATGTATTCCTGGTTTAGGCTCAGACTTTCTATTGGTTATGGTTGGAATTTATTATCAGTCTTGGTTATCTTTTCTTGATGCATTAGCCTTGGTTGGCTATTGGTTTTCTTCCATAATCATTCTCTGTCAAGGTTAAGGTGCTTGGGGGTGGCTTCAGCCTATGGTTGGGTGAAAATATTTTTATATTGTCTATGGTTAAACGAGCACATCTATTACTTTCTAACAGGTTATGGGCCCACACTATCTACTATCTTTGGATAGTCTAACCGCTGGAAGATAGATTGGGAGGATTTGCTCAATTACAGTTGTAGTTGCAGCTAGTTTTGCTGCAACAACAAAACCCTAACCCTATTGTTGAGGCACCTTAAGTGAAGAGATTGACCTAATTTTTGGATAGCCCAGTGTGCCCTAGCCTAGCACACATCCTGGTATTCTCAACAAGCAAAGATGTTAAGATTGAAATTTTGGTCAAAGTCAAAGGCTGACCAAGTCAATGCAGTCATGACTTACTATATGAAGTCAGAAAACAAGTTAGAAGGGGCTTCTAACTTCATAGCCTGGAAGACAAGGATTGACCTCATCCTTGCCAAGAATAAAGTGTTGGACATCATGAAAGGAAAGATCGTGGAACCACAGTTCTAGGAAGGAAAAGAGAAGGAACCTCAGAAAGTTGCAGTCATGGAGAAGTTCAAATACAATGACATCAATGCCATGAGTATCATAGTGGACTCTATAAAAGACCACTTGATACCCTACATATCCCATCTTGACTCATCTAAGAAGATGTACGATGCCCTAACAAACTTCTTCTCAGTTAGAAACATTGGACAAGTAATGAGTCTAAAGAATGAGCTCTGTGACATGAAAATGAATAATGGTGACACCATAACATCATACCTTGTGAGAATCTTTCATTTAAGAGATTAACTATAAGCCATTGAAGAAATCATTTCAGAGAAGGAACTGTAAATATAGTACTCAATGGCCTTCCCAAAACATGGGATGCATTTTCTGCAAGAATGAACACAAGAAAGGAGTATCCCACATTTGAAGAAATTTAGACTTGTTGTGCACAAGAAGAATCAATAATTAGTGCAAAAGATAAATCCCAAAAGAAATACGATGATCAAGCTTTCACAACAAAGTTTAAGAATTTCATAAATAAGAATAATTTTGGCTCAAGTAAGAAACCAAATCAAGAAAAGGATATGTCAAAGATACAATGCTTCAACTGTTGAAAATATGGTCACTACATGAACCACTATCCCAAGTTAAAGAAAAGGAAGGAAACAGATGAAGAAACATTTGCCAAAGAAAGAGAACCCTCAAAGAAGGCCAAGCAGGACAAAACAAACTTCTTCTTCTAAGACAAGGTAACAATATTCTTCATAATTCTTGTACATACCATGTTTACATAGTTTCTGTACATATCTTGCATATCTATTTCTTAGAAGATAAGATGTTCAAAGAGAAACAATACCTATGGAAGAATAACAACAAAAATATTGCTATCATGATGACTACACGTCAAGCAATACACATGAAAAAATGAAGTACATCGACAACCCTTGGTAACAATTCATGTGGAAGCTATTAACATAAGTAACAACTGCAAGATAAGACAAATTCAGAATCAAACTTGCAGAAACCTGGAAGAAGTAAAAACAGAAAGAAGTCAGAAATCAAGAGGAAATTAGAAAAAAAACTTGTGACACTTTGCAGAAGGAAATAAGGATGCAGACATAAGCATGGACTCTCTTAGGTGGAGGGAGCCGATTATATAATTCCAAAAGAAGAACATGAATTCATGCATGAATCAAGGATTAGGAGGGAGCTAATCCTAAATAATATGATCCATCAAGGATTATCAAGTATCTATCCATGTTCCCATTGATGGTAGCAACCATGAAAAACAACACATGTTTAATTTGAATTTAGAAGATGTCTTCTTCGAAAAGAAGCCTTAAAGTATCCATGGTTTTCCATACACATTCATGATCCTATGATGAAATAAATAAGTTGGAATCTTTAGGGCATGGGATCTATAGAAAACTCCATGGACCCAAGAGCTAAAGAGAAACATGAGAAAGAACATGAAGATTCCAAGGGCTAAGAATCACAAGAGCTGAACCCACTAGAATCAATCAAGTAAAGGAAATGGAATTTGTGATGAAGAACAATGTATGGAAGACTTATGAATGGAAGCATTGTGAAATCCAGAAATAAAGGTTCTCCCAGATGGAGGGAGAGGACTATGATGATAGCTTATTCCAGTAACCAAACATACCTCTACCTGAGCCATTATATCTCCTGCAATATCCATGGGTTGGAGTTTACATCAAATGAATGTAAGAACTTCTCTCCACAAAAAAATAATTAAACAAGAAGCATATGTAGAGAAACTTCAAGTTTTTTAGGTATACCAGAAAGAGACTCTTGTATGCAGATGTAAGAAGATATTGTATGGATTCAGACAACTTGGTGGAGAGCCTCCAATGCACAACAAAAGCGTGGTGAGAACTTTCCATAACAGAGATATTGTATCAGAATGGTTACACAAAATTCCAAGATGATGGATTGCTAATCCATGACAAACTCTCACGATGACAGAAGAAGTGCCACTTGGATATGTTCTAGTTTGAGCCTTTCCACGATGTTATAAGCTAGTAGGAAACAAAAGAGCTGAATCCAACTATGATATACTATAATGTTCAGAGCTATATGAAGCCTTCAAAGAAAACTAGTGTTCCAGAAAGACTGAAGGACATTGAGATCATGAATTAAATTCTCCATGGTGAGGTCCACAAAGGATAAGTGGTTCTCCAATATATCTCCAAAGATGAGCAGATAACAAACATTTTGGTAAAGTCTCTGTCCAAGATGAAAAATTTGTGTACTCAAGAAACAATATGGAGCTCATGGAAACAACTTCCTTATTGAATATGGAAGACATGACTCCCAGGTTGGGAGGGAGCACTAATGTGTTATCGATTTATGGACAGTCTTTTTTCAGTTCAAAAAATGGTCCAGGATGAGCAGTTCCTTTCCAGTTCAGAAAGTGGTTTGAGATTTTTGATGGACAAACATTTTTCAGTTCGAAAAATGGTCTAGATCGGACGGTCATTTTCATAATGAAAATGGTTCGATAGATTGTTGATGTACCATAGACAATGATTCCCCTTGTGGCCAATGTGGGGGAATGGTCTAGGACAATCTTTCTTCTTGATAGTCACTCTCAGTAGTGGTCAATTAGAATGGTTTTCCTTGCCGGGTAGTCATTATTTCGAAGTTCACAGTTGTGAGCAGTTACAAAGAATGGTCTATTTTGGAGGTAGGTGTAGGACAATCATTTCCTTAGGAAATGGTCCAGATAGTCATTTCCTAGAGCAGACTCATTTTCTCTAGGTTGCACTTTATTTAGTGCTGGAGGAATGGCCCAATTAGGTTAATGGTCCAGGTTCAACAATCAGGGACAGGCATTCCCTAGGGTAGACTCATTCTCTCTAGGTTGTACTTTGTTTAGTGTCGGAGGAATGACCCAGATAGGTGAATGGTCTAGGTTCAGAAATCATGACAATTATTCTTCTATGCTTGAGAAGAATAGTCCAGATAGCTCATGGTCTATGTTTTACTTTATGAGGGAAGATGCTCTTCCATATCTCACATATGTGAGTGGAAGAATGGCCCAGATGACTCAGTTTATATCATGATATTGTTTCTTTGAGCTAGTTGATACTAGATGATATTTTTGATATGGAGATTGTATGTCTCTGGACAATAAATGTACGCTATTGTGGTGGATGTGTTCCACTAGTTGTAACTATGTGTCACCGATTAAGTAGTTGTGTGCTACTTGGTGTGGTAGTGTACCAATGGATTGTAGTTGTGTACTACTATGGATAGACACAATTGTGTTCTATTGAATGACATTGTTCTTATTTCCATGTAGACTATCAGTAGCGTTGAAAATGATTATTATCTTATGGATAGTCAATGTGCTTGTGGGCAGACATTCACTAGGTAGAGAATGGTCCAGATAGAATAGATTGTTGGTGGACAAGTATTCTCTCTGTGGAGAATGGTTCAGGTTGACAGTTTGTTGACATGTCATGGGATAGTATTTTCCTAAGGAAAAGATTGTGACCTGATTAGGAAAATGGTTCAAGACCATTATTTTCTAAGGCATAGAGGTTGAGACAGATGTCTATAACTTGATTGGAAAATAACCCTAGATTGACATTCCTATAGGAATGGTTTGTGTAGTAAATGGTGTAGCTTTTAACATCTGTTGGGATAGTCATTCTTCCAGGACATATGTCCATATTAGAAGAATGATCCTTGTATCAATCTGTGGAGTGAGTGACTTATTCAACATCATGGCTAACTACTTAGATAGAGTATGGCTTCGAGAGATGATGTAGTTTATTCTATCAGATGATAGTGATGATGGTGCTTGTGATCTAATCATGAGATAGTCTGTAAGGATATGATGATGCTACCAGTTGAATGGTATGTTTGTTCTCAAGACCATTGCCTTCAATACCTCCCTAGTTAGGAGGGAGTGTTGATATTATGGTAGCTGTGGGAGGTATTTACCTCCATGTGTAACCCTGACGAGAATAGAATATTCCAGGAAGCAAGAAGAAACCCTAAATAATTGACCTTAACCCTAGAATACAAGTCGGCTCAAGGAAATATTTAATATTAAGTATTTATCTTCCAAAATGAGAAGTCAGCCCAGACAGCTCAGAAAAAAAATGTAAATACAAGTAGCCAGACCTCATTTTGTACACACAACTCGAAATTTTAGCTGGGAAGAAGTGCATACTGCAGAAACTGGGCAAGTGCACAAGTCTGGGGAGCAACTGCAACCGACAGCTTTTACAATCTATATTCCTGGTTTAGGCTCGAAATTTCTATTGGTTATGGTTGAAATTTCTGATCAATATTGGTTATCTTTTCTTGATGCATTAGCCTTGGTTGGCTATTTTTTTTCTTCCAGAATCATTCTTTGTCAAGGTTAAGGTGCTCGACGGTGGCTTCGACTTATGGTTGGGTAAAAATATTGTTATATTGTCTATGGTTAAACAAACACATCTATTACTTTCTATCATTATGCATATTATTGGAAACAATCAATGCAATCATGTATGTAACTGACCCTATTCTATCCAATATCTCAAATGGACCACAAAATCTGGCTGCTAACTTTGTACAACCACCCAAATTCAAATATATCTTATTGGGATTTACTTTCAAAAGAACATTCTCTCCTACTTTAAATTCTCTTGTTGTCCTATTCTTGTCAGCATAAACCTTTTTTCTATCTTAAGCTTCCTTTAAATTCTTCTTAATCTTAACCATATGGTCTTCCATCTCCTTGAGCAACTCTGGCCTGAGTACCACTCTATTTGCTGGGTTGTCCCAACTTACTGGAGTACTGCATTTTCTACCATACAAGGCTTCAAATGGGCTTATCTTCAGTGAATATTGATACCCATTATTATATGCAAACTCAACCAAGTGCAAATAATCTTCCCACTTAGATGGCTTATCCATCACATACATTCTTAACATGTCTTCAATTACTGGGTTTACTCTCTCTTTCTTCCCATGTGACTGTGGATGGTATGTTGTGCTAAAGTTCATATTTGTACCAAATCCTCTAAATAATCCCTTCCAGAAATTTGAAGTAAACTTTGTGTCTCTGTTTGAGATAATTGTCTTAGGTATCTCATGCAGCCTAACAATTTTCCTCCTGTAAATTTCTGTAATATTAGCTATTGTATGATTTGTTTTCATAGGAACAGAATGAGCAACCTTGGTCAATTTATCAACCACTACCATGATGGAATCATGTTGCTTTTTTGTCCTTGGAAACTTTGTTATGAAATCAATGGTTATAACTTCCCATTTCTTCTCTGTAATTGGTAATGTTTGTAGTAAACCCGCTGGGTGTCTATGCCCAAACTTTACTCTTTGACATTCCATACATCTAGCGATGTAATAAGAAACATCATTTTTCATCCCTGGCCAAAAGAATTGGTTTCTTACTGCTGTAATTGTTTTCTGTTAACTGGGATGTCCAGCATATGGAACATTATGCATTTCCTTTAATACCAAATTCCTAAGTTCTCCAGAGCTAGGAACATAAATTCTATTTTTATGCATAAGTAATACATCTTCCTTTATATCATACTCTTTCATTTTATGTTGTACATCACCTTGCTGTAAGCTTTCATTTACCTATAGGTAATGATGATATATAACAAGAACATCTAAAATTCTTCTCTTCAAGTCCAACTGATGCATACTGACAACTATAGCATGCATGAGATGCACTCTTCTACTAAGTGCATCGACAACTTTATTTTATTTTCCTTTGATATGCTTGATATCAAAGTCATATTTACTTAAAAATTCCATCCATCTTGTTTTCCTAGCATTCAAAGTTGGATGTTTAAAAAGATACTTCAGACCACTGTGGTCTGTTCTTTAATTCGAATCTTTTTCCCATGAGATAATGTCTGCACATCTTCAATGCCTGAACAATGGAAACAACCTCTAGTCATGTGTGACATAGTTCCTCTCATGCTCTTTAAGATTTTTGGACTCATAACAAATGTCATGTCCATTTTGAGTGAGGACTCCACCAAGTCCTTCCTTTCCCGCATTTGTACATACCACAAAACTTTCATTTGGGTCAACAATTTTTACAACAGGTGCACTAGTGAGTAACTCCTTCAACAAATTAAAGTTCTCTTCACATTCAACTATCCATTCAAATTTAATTCCCTTCATTTGAAAAGGAGTTATGGGATGGGAGATTTTAGAGAACCCTGTTATAAACCTTTTGTAGTAACTGACTAACCACATAAAATATATGTCTTCTAAAACATTATTGGTCACTGGACATCCTCTAATGGCTTCAATCTTCTCAGGATCCACTGCTATACCCTTCTTCGAAATAATGTGCCCCAAGTAATGGATCTATTCTTGATAAAAGGAACACTTACTGAACTTGGCATACAACTGATGTTCCCTCAACACTTGCAATACCGATCTTAGGTGATGTTCATGCTCCTCTTTAGACTTAGAATAGATAAGGATGTCATCCAATAATACTATGAAAAACTTATCCAAGTAATTTCTGAATATGCCATTCATTAAGCACATAAATATAGTTGGTTCATTGGACAATCCAAAAGGCACCACTAAAAATTCATAATGCCCATACCTGGTTCTAAAAGTTGTCTTATGGATATATTCTTCTTTGATTATTACATGATGGTATCCTGATCTCAAGTCTATCTTGGAGAATATCTTTTCCCCTCTTAGTTGATGAAAGAGGTCATCAATTCTAGGTAAGGGATACTTGTTCTTTATAGTAGACTTTTTGAGCTGTCGAAAGTCAATACACAACCTCAAGATTCCATCTTTATTTTTGACAAAGAGTACTGGTGCTCCCCACAAAAAAACACTTGGACATATGTACCCTTTATTCAACAATTAATCCAAATGAATTTGTAATTATTTTAACTCTGGTGTGCTCATTCTATAAGGTGTTTTTGACACCGAGGCAACTCCTAGAACTAAATCAATAGAGAAATCTATTTCCCTTTTTGGTGGAAACCTTGATATTTCTTGGAATACATCCTCTAATTCTTGTAGTATCGAGAAATATTCAAGGCTTGGCTCCTTTGTATCTTTTGGCTCCTCCACATGGGTTGCATACAATTGACGTCATTTTCTAAAACATCTCTTCAAATGTAAGGTTGAATTCTCCCTTATAGAGATGGGTCTTGGAACTTCTTTCATAATGCTCTGTTTTCAATCTCCATCAAGACATGTAAATGTCTTTCTATGAAAATATAGGACAACATGATGCTTGTCCAACCAATCCATTCCAATTATAATATGATAAGACCCCAATGGTATGATATTTAAATCAACACTATTATTCATACCATTAAGACTTATGGAACAACTTCTGACCACCTCATGGATTCTCCTTTTGGTTCCAGTGGCTAGTTGAACCAAACTTGATTTTCCAAGTTGACTTTTCTCCAAATGTAAACTATCCATTATTTTAGGATCGATGTAACAATGATTTTCACCTGAAACAATTAGAATAACAACAAGATGATTTATGATCTTACCTTCTACCTCGATCATATTGGATTGGTATTCTTCTTGTCGATCATCTAAGGATGCATACATTATTCCCATGTCCTCGAATATTGTAGCCTCTTGGATGTTGTGCATATTCTTCACGCTATCCTTTCTATGTGGTAAATCCTTGTACAAGTGATCTTCTTTGCATCCCCAACATTGGATTAGTGGTCTTCCCCTTTTTTCCAAGAAGTCCTTTTTCTTGGATTCATCCTTAGCATACCGGACTTGCTGATTTTTATTAGGCTCATTTCTATTGAAAGGAGGTTTCAATCCCTTCTTCCTCTAATCATATTTCTCCTTCTTCTTATCCTTGTAATATTTTTGCATGGACTCTCTACCCTGGCCTTGCTCATACATGTATTTATCCTTCCCAATGGTCTTAGTTAAGGTCTTGGTCTCATCATATCAAATATTTTCTTTATAAAAGGATGATAGTCCACTCAAGAACCTCTGTACTTTCACCTTCTCATCATTTATAAAACCTACATACTTTAACAACCCCAAGAACTTCTTCTCATACTCTACCATAGTCATGCTTCCTAGCCTAAGTTCAAAGAACTCTTGCATTTTCTTGTCATATAAATTCTCTGAGAGGTACTCCTTCTGGAAATAATTCTTGAACTACTTCCAAGTGATCATATTCTCATTAATATGTTCAACTTTCTTTAGTTGATCCCACCACATTTCAACTTTCCCATGTAAATGGTAGGTGGCAATTCTAGCTTCTAGGTTTGATGAATAGTTATGCAATTGGAAATATCTCCTGAGTCGAAGCAACCGTGCTTCAACATCATATTTCATTTCTCTTTCACCATCAAAGGATGGCGGCCTAATCTTCCACATCTCTCCTTGCAAACTGTCCAATCCATGCCTTCTTCTTTGGTGCCTAACAAGAGACATCTTTGGACTACTTATGGCATCTTCAGATGCATAAGACCTTCTTGTTGAATAAGGAGGTGAGTGGTTTCTATGAGTTCTACTATCACTTCTTGAATAACAAACCTTCATGTGTTTATTTCTTCTTTCATGATACCAAGAACACACCTCTTGGTTGATTTCAAATTTATGATAACAATTATATAATAAAGAAGCATGAAATACATACATGCAATGATCAATATTCATAATAAAACATAAAAGACATGCACAATATACTATCCACAACATTAACTAGCAAGCATGCATATTATAAGTACAAATCTGAGATATAATAATTTAATACGTAGCGGAAATAAATACACAAGCAAAGGAAACCATAACAGAGAGCACTTATATTTTATAGAAGGGAAGCACTTACTGGCTACAAATCAAGGATGTTCCACCCAACCGTAGACACTGTTGTTGCAAGTCTAAAAAACAATGTCACCCCCAATGCAAGGCTATGAATCCACAAGGATGGTTCTAGAGTGTTACTCGGCTTCCCAAACCAGTTAGCACTCAATCTTGCATAGGCTTCTCCATTACTCATAACAATCCAAGTATCCAACTCTCTTCTACCTAGCCTACACCACCCAAGAGAATGGACCTCCACCCTTCTCTTCCATGGATTCCCTCAGGAAGTCCTTCTCCTTCCAGGGATCCAGTGCAGCTGGTCCAGAATCTCCATGCTGGGACTCTAAGGACTCAGATCCGTGAGAAAAGATGAACACAGGATAAACATCTCAGACATGCAGGCCTCAAATCATGGCTGGATTACACCAACAATTTCTACATCCAACAAAACTGTGGATGTTCTTCAATGGTCCAATTTCCTTTCCCAAGCCAAACGTGAATGAGGAACAATGAGTGAGTGAAGAAATGAATGGAGTGTAGACTCCATGAGATAACAGGAAAAATGAACAAAATAGGCTGAATGAACGCATGAGGCAAACAACAACAACACCATAATGGGAATGATCATGTGAGTGAGCAAATTACCAAAACAAATGAGAGAATTAGCCAACGAGAGAGCACCTTCCACATAACATGGACAAATTTTTGTAATTCGTGGGGATCAAGAACCTCTTGGCCTTCCCCAAAGAATCTTACATAACCAATTCACCCCCCATTTTAAACAAAATGGGTAATTTAAAAATGAAATAAACACTTAACCCTTCAAGCCCCCTCTCTTGTGGAATCATAGCCCCCTATAACTCTAGTCCTTGTCCGTCTAGCAACCATCAATGTATTTATTATTAATAATAATCAAAACATTACATTTCTTAGGCACACTAGCCTCTTTTAATAGTTTGGGCACTCTGACCTCTCAACAATTAACAATACATTATTTAATATGGGGCTCAAAACTCGGAGTGTTACATGTCCCTTAGTTCCCCAATCCCTCATTTAATTTGTGTCCCCTAACTAGATTTTAGTTTGAGTTGGATTGGGAGTCTTCTTTTAGTTGGTATTGGTGGTAGATTGACTCAAGATGATACTCTATGTGAACCACCTATTCTCTCATGTTTTTATGTTATTCTATTTAAAAATTCTATTTATTATTTTTATGCACACATGTGCATCTACTCATTTTAATCTTATTTCTTCATTCACTTAACTTACTTGTCTAATTCCCTTATTTCCTTTTTATGTTTTAGTTTAATTAAGCATCTTAGACTTAGAGTCTTGTTATATTTCTTACTTTTTAATTTAATACTCTGTTCTAACAAGGTCTAAATTTTTTTAATATGTTTTCTAGGCAATCTAGAATTTTATTGATTCACAATTTAATTACGCGATGTGCCCTTCAAGACGCACCTTCATGGTCCAAGGTTGCCACTTGCTTTTGACTAGTTTGGAAGTTTATCTGACACTTGGAGTCAACACTCCACTTGGTCAACCTTGTGAGAGAATATGGTTTTTTAAGGAATAAGGATTATGCCTTATTGCACACCCCTTAGATTTCTTCGTGAGTGGCTGTCTCAATCTGCCCTCACAACATCGTGGACCTCTCAAAACGAGGTAACCGTTAACCATGCGTTCAGGCACGAAGAGAGTGCTAGTAGGCTCTGACATGGATGCTACCACACGTCTCCCTCATCTCTCTGGTTTGTTTTCATAAACCCTTTACTCCTTATGTGAGTCGGATGAACAAGCGTCGTCGAGCCTACATCCACTGACAAAAAAATTTCCAATAATTCATATACATAACATCCATACTAAAATCATAATCATATATACATGTATATCAATACTCAAAACTCAAACCAAATATAAGTCCACTCCTTGACTCAATTCGTAGTCCAAGGAAGTCCGTTGATGTCATCGACATCCCCAACCTGTCATGTATCCTGCACACTCAAGCGAACTCATCAACAATACCTGTCAATAGATGTACATCTAGAAATTAACATAGAAATCATAATAACATCACAATATAACCCATAATCAAAACATAATCATAATTTATCATAACCGGATCACTTACTCGCAAGTCTCCTAAAAAAATAAGTCAATATAAAATGTGCTCAATAAAACTGGAAGTTACAAACTCTTATATTAAAAATATTAGATATGGATCAATATTTTCTAGTATGTATGGACACCTTAAAATAATGTTTCGGTGGAGTCTTAATACAAGAAGGTACAATGATTTCCTATGCTTCAAGAAAGCTTTAACCACACGAAGATAATTATCTAACTCATGATTTAGAACTTGCTATCATAATGCATGTGTTGATAATATATTTGAGAAACCTTTTTTAACATTAAAAAAAGGTTTATTCCCAAATAGTTTTCCAAGATTTTAAATAAGATCTTATATATATTCATAACAAAGTTATGAATTTAATTAGTTAATAAACATAAATATAATATGTTAATTATTAATTTTAAAATTTTTATTTGTATTAAAGGGTTAAGTGAAATAAAAATATATATAAAGAGTGTGTTGAAAATATTGTATTTATGATGATGAGGATGATGATTATCCTTTATTTTATTGATATTAACCATTTACGGGATTTTAAATTTAAATTATTTAATTTTATTTATCAAATTGTTTTTATGATGAGATAACTTGGAAATGGAATTTCTGAGGTCTTTTTAATTTTTAGGAGTTAACAAGTTATGAAATTTTATTTTATCACAAATGTTTTGAAAATTAGATCTAATGTCTTTATTGCAGTGAGAGTGGTGAGTTTCTCTACAACTCACTATGGAGATATGTTGTTATTTTATGTGTTATCTACACCTCAGTGTGGGGGATATGCTGTCACATTATGTTATATAACGTAATGTTACATTAAAAAAAAATAAAAAAAATACAAGTTGACTCAATTACAATTTGAAATATTATATGTAAGTCTGCTTCATTACTCATACACATATTTCAAAGAATATCAATTATCCAACCAAAATATACATGTAGGTGATAACATCTAAAAAACTAAACCAACATTTATCCATCTTAAATGCGTACCTATCAAACAGTGAGATGGATCAAATTTCTTTGTGTACTTTTTTTATTCATTTAATATAAAGGAATTAATACATGACATGGAATTAAGTGATAAAATTATTTACACCTTAAGAAATGATTTACACTATTTGTGTCATTGATTTTACAAATTATTTCATCACAGTGTATTTTCTAGATCTTTACCATCACCCCATTTCATTGTAAATCTCATTGGAATTTGTTCTTATCTTTACAATCTTCTCTAGACATTGATCAACACCTACTTTCATTCTAAAACTCATTGCGATTTGTTATTATCTTTGTATTATTAATGTTTTTCTTAATATGACAATAATGTATAATTTTTTATAGTTTAACTTAAAATTGATTATTTCTTTGTAGTAGATCAATATTATTTTATTCTTAATTTCTCTATTATTTCATATTCTATTTTTAAACTTAGTTATTATTCCTACTAATTAGTTTGTTCTAATATATTAAGTACTTGATTATATCCTTACTTTTAGTGGGTGAAAGCCTAACTATTATAAAAAGAATACAATAAAGTATATTACAATTAATTTAATTGTGATGTTATTTAGTATAATTTACTTCGATTTTTTTCATATTTTCCGAAAATCTCAACACAAAATATTTTAACAATGCTTGAGGATGGCACTATTTTCTTATTCAAATTAAAATTTTACATCTTTACAAGCATAGAGTGCAAAAACAATATTATTTTGATCAATATTATTATTTGAGATAGAAATGTTATATGTTTTTTAAGAAAGGATCATATTTTAACATAGATGTTTATGGATACCATCCATTTATCCTTTTTTTCCAAAGTGGTGAAACTATTAAATGCGATTAATTTTTCAAAGTGGTGAAACTATTAACTGTAATTAATTGTAAGCAATGATTCTCAAAAGTATACAAATTAATTATATAATGTATGTTTTATGAAATGTATTAATATCAGAAACATAAATATAATTATAATTGTTACAGATAATTTCATAAAATCAATTTTTTTTGAAGAGTTTTAATTTTAGTTAAGTATTTTAAATTTTTGAATAAATAATTTTAATGATGATGATGATGATGATTAACATCCACTAAGATTTTGCCCCCGGGGGGCAGCTCAATTGGCAAGTGCCGTGAAAATGAAGTTCCATGAGGTTTCGAGTTCAATTCCCCCCGATTTACCTTGTGTGTCGCATAAAGGGCATCGTGGGCACACTTGGAGGTTATAGTGGTAGCGGTTGGATAACACGGCCACGTGTAATGCGAGCACGTGCCCAACTAGTTGCTGATTCCTCCAGAGACAAAAAAAAAATTACAGAAACAAATTAATTTTTTTATTAAAAAACTTTAAAATATGTAAAATTTTATAAAAAGACAAACAAATTAAAAAAAAAAATGCACAGGTGATGGGAGACCATAAGCCCTCAGGGGCTAAGCCATGGTCCCCATGGGACCAGGACCATGGACCATGGCTTAGCCTGTGGGGGTTGGGGCAATGCTCAACATCGCCCCCACACGACACCCACAACGCCCAACCAACCTGTTTGGGCTGGTTGGGCGAGGCAATGTTGGGAATCACCCCAAGCCCCATGGGCTAAGCCCTGGCCCTGTGGGACCAAGGTTTAGCTGGTGGGGGCTGGGGCGATGTGGGGCATCACCCCCATGACACCCCAATAATATATAGGTTTGTAAATTTTTTTTTTTTATTATTATTAATTTTAATTAAAATTTTATGTTATTTCAATTGCAAAATTGTATTTTATATTTTTTTTAATTTTGTTTTTTAAATGTTATTAAATTTGTTTATATTTGAGTTTTTTTATTTTTTTACCTTGGTTTCAATTAAAATTATTAGGTTTTGTATTGTAAAATTGTTTTTAATTTTTTTTTTTTTAATTTTGGTTTTTTTTTTTAATATGTTTAGAAGTTTATTTTAAAATTGGTTTTAAATTTATTTTTTATTCTTTGGTTATTGATTTTATTAAAATTGTTTTGTTTTCATTTAAATATTGTTTTTTAAATATATATTTTTGAATTTTTTTTTCTTTAATTAGTTTAAGATTTTATTTTAATTTTAAAGTTTTAGTTTTTGGTTGAATTTTTTTTATTTTTTATTTTTTATTTTTTATTTTTTATTTTTTAATTTAATATTTAAAGGTATTTTAATGATTTTTTTTTTAATATATAATTGTTTTTATATTTTTTAAGGTTTTTTAATGATTCTTTTTTAATATATATGTATAAATTTTTTAAAAATTATTGTTTTTAGGCAAAAAAAAATTTAGTTATTTTTTTTTTCACCTTTTTTTTTATCTTCTTTTTTTAAATTGAATTTTGAATATATTTTTTTAAATGTGTTTTATTGGTCATTTAAAAAAAAAATTATTTTTTAATATAAATTAAAAATATATATATTGTAAATAATTTTTCAAGTGTCCATTTGAGGTCCAATTTTGGGTTGTTTATTTATGTAGGGATTTGTTGTCGATGTCACAATTTAAATTAAAACGTAAAGAGCTATGATTTTCACGTTTAGGAAAAAACATTTTGCTTTATGTAGCATCATGTTTTGATTTAGTTGTTGATTTTAAGGTTTTTTTGAGCTACAATCTGAGTTTCAAAGGCCATGTTTGAAAAATGTTGTAATTTTGACCTCATTTAAAAAAATGGTGCTACCAGTAACATCACTTTTTGATTTGGGGGTTGATTTTCATGTTTTTTATGCAAAAGTATGGGTTTTAAGGGCTAGAGTTCTCATTTTGAGGTCACAGTTCTCGTTAAGTCAGTAACTTTGTTTGAAACACAGATCTATAACATTAACACAGATATACAGAGAACAATAACAGAGATGCGGTGGAACTTAATTTCTATTCAATAAAGAAATATGTTGAAATTGCAAAATGAAGAATGAAAACAATCTTGCTCAAATGGTGGTGGCTAATCTCTGAGAAGATATGTGACGGATATGTGCATTCATCTTAGCACATTACAATGAGACCTCTAGGCCTTTTTAGCATCAAGAAGTAAACAAAAAACCCTAGACATCCAAAAAACCTAACCGTAGGAGATGAAGCGCCAAAATGTTGAGTTTTCATAGCATTAGGTTAAGCATGAAGTTCATTCCATTTTAACAATTAACCATAACCATAAATGTTGTAGCAACCAAGATCACATGAAGAAGCATCATGCACAAGAACACAAGTTATATCCTGGGAAACCCTTCTCAAATAAGGGAGAAAAATCCAGCCAAATCCTTTGCTATAATCTTCAAGAGAAAGACCTTTACCACCAAGAATATCCTGGCACATAAGAGGGTGCACAAAACCCTAGAACTCTAGCGCCTAAGAGAGGTGCGCAACTTTGACCAAGAAGTGTACTTGCTGAAATTTTCAAAACTCACAAGTGTGTGTGTGTGTGTGTGTGTGTATACAATGAAAGATTTCATCTTACTTATATTAGACTTGTCATGTCAACTAAAGTGTCCATTGGCACAATAGGACCGACCTTACTTAGACATTATTTATTTATTATTATAATAATCAATATTAATATTACTATTAATATTAATATTAATTATCTTTTACAGT
>CBVK0100603099.1:0-17076 GCA_900067695.1 Picea abies | reverse complement strand
GATCACGGGACTCCCGAATTCTCGATCCCTGGTTTCCCGATGTGGTTAATCTCTCGACACATAGCCTTCTTAAATCAGAGAGTCTAGATCTGTCTTGGGGTTTCTGCCATGGAAAGTATCGATCTCTCGTCACCAAAACTCCCAAGTTCGCGATTCCTGATTTATCGACATGGGAAATCTCATGACACGTGGCCTCCTTAAATCGGACGGTCCAGATCTATCTTGGGGCTTCCACCATGGAAATTCCTGATCTCTCATCACCAGAACTCTCGAGTTTGCGATTCCTGATTTCCCAAAATGGGAAATATCACGACACATGGCCTCCTTAAATTGGATGGTCCAGATCTGTCTCAGGGTTTCCACCATGGAAAGTCCCCATCTCTCGTCACCAAAACTCCCGATTTCACGATTACCAATTTCCCAAAATGGGAAATCTCACAATACGTGGCCTCCTTAAATCAGATGGTCTAGATCTGTCTCAGGGTTTACATCATGGAAAGTCCCGATCTCTCGTCACCAAAATTCCCAAGTTCACAATTCCCGATTTCCCGAAATGGGAAATCTCACGACACGTGGCCTCCTTAAATTGAATGGTCTAGATCCGTCTCAGGGTTTCCACCATGGAAATTCCCAATCTCTCATCACCAGAACTCTTGAGTTTGTGATTCCTGATTTCTTGAAATGGGAGTTCTCATGAAACGTGGCCTCCTTAAATCAGACAGTCCAGATTTGTCTCGAGGTTTCCACCATGGAAAGTCCCAATCTCTCGTCACCAGAACTCTTGAGTTCACGATTCCTGATTTCCCGAAATGGGAATTCTCACGACACATGGCCTCCTTAAATCGGAAGGTCCAGATCTATTTTGGGGCTTTCTCCCCTATTCACTAGGGGTTTAATCCTTGAGTATCACCTGACATATCCAATGACTATCGGGTTTTCCAGCCGAGATATGACGGCTCAGACAGGTTCCTAACTTGTGCATTCTCCCACGACTTCTTCCATATGGAAAAATCAACGGTCTATATGTTCTCATGGACCTTGGGGATCTACGATCCCGATCTCTTCGCTAACCACTAAGACACAAAAATTCAAAGTGGTAAGGCATTTAACACCCTACTTTCTCCTACCAATATAATGGTCATGAGTGACCACAGATTTCTCGACGGGATCGCGTCCGTCGATCAACACCTATTCAGGGTTAAGGTTCTTAACACTCCAGTTTCTTCTTTCGATCTGACGGTCAAGAGTGACCAATGATCTCCTGATGGGATCTCATCTGTCGATTCGATACTTATCAGGGATTTCTTAAGGCCTTGCACCTTCGCTCTTCCGATCTCACCCTATTCAGGGTTAAGGTTCTTAACACTCCAGTTTCTTCTTTCGATCTGACGGTCAAGAGTGACCAATGATCTCCTGATGGGATCTCATCTGTCGATTCGATACTTATCAGGGATTTCTTAAGGCCTTGCACCTTCGCGTCCTTTTTTTTCCAGGTTCTTGATGGTCTTTTCGAGAAGGGTATCTCTATGGGGAGGTTTACCTAGGGTACTATCTGAGGCAGATAAGGCTATTTCTCTCCCGAGAACTGGACGTGAAGTCTGAATTAGATCAGTACACATATAAATAATGATTTATGAGAACATAAGCCATACGTAGTCTTTCCATATAAACATACAACTACCAGTACTGATCAAGACACCATACAGACATTCTTATAATGAAATCATTCACAATTTCACAACTTATGATCATAAATGTCAGAATACATATATTTCAAGATGCCAAAGGCAAAACACTTATCAGAAAGTAAAACCAGGGGTTATGCAACTGTTGAGAGGGGTGCTCGTTTCCACCCAACTGTAGGCTCAACGACTCCCAGTGGATTTACCACTAGCCACCCCCGAGCTGAGACCACGATGCAGTGAGACTGTGTCTCTGTTTTCCAGTGACCAGGAGCCAAGGTTACTCTCCTTCCTCTCTACTATCACTCACTCTTCATATTGCTAGAGTTCTCTTTCTCCCCTCACGTCTGCCCCTAATTGCTTCTCTCCCATGCCTTATCCTCTTGCGAGGTTGCGTGTGGCACGATTTCCCTCGCACTGGTCATATCTGACGACTCTACAGATGGGCAGTTCTCCTCCCCATCCCTCATTAATTCCTGAGGAGACATCTACCTACCAGCCCGTGAGACATTTAATTCAGGGCCAACGAGCCACTTTTGGTTCTCTAGGCCAGTGAAGTCCAAATACGATATTGATTTTCGGTGGAAGTTAACGCCACCTTTGCAGGTGCCGTCCACTGCCTTTCTCTAGCCATCAGGGTCTCTTTTTCAGCATATCCCCTCTCAACAATCCTGAAATATAAATTCATAATAGTATTCACATTCATCAACCTTTTCCACAAGGTCCATTCACATCACACATTCTCATTTATGAGTTTGCCATAGTTCTTGGCCAATCTAGTTATTTTTACAAATTGGGGGAAATAGGGTGTTACATATATCCTCACATGGTGAATCTAACCAACCGTTGTTCCTTTCCATAGTTAGCCAATTTTATGGTTGCAGTTGTCGGGTTGGCGCTTTCGAACTCTGTTGCTTCTTGTTGTGTTATATACATATTGCACTAAAAAAATCCATGGTTTCAACAAAATTTGAGAACCAAAAAACATCCTACAAATTAGGAGATGATTTATATTTGAAACAAAAATAATCTATTAATATATATTAATGTGAATACTTTTGAAATAAATATCAAAATTTTCTCTTGCCCAATACTTAGCCAATTATCTGGCCACCAGGTCCTAGGTTTGCGGTATCCAACACCTATGTTCCCTATTTTGTCATATACATCTTACAGCCAAAGAACTTCTGTGATCTGCAATTTATGCTTTTAC
Source organism: Picea abies (assembly GCA_900067695.1). Classification (NCBI taxonomy): domain Eukaryota; kingdom Viridiplantae; phylum Streptophyta; class Pinopsida; order Pinales; family Pinaceae; genus Picea; species Picea abies. The sequence continues at coordinate 14,181 of CBVK0100603099.1, read as the reverse complement.
TAGTGAGAACTTAGCAGGACGAAAATATTGGCATTAATAAACAAAAAATGGATTTTCTACTGTGAGATACTTAGCCCTTTTCCCTTTTTCTTCTTCCCGTCCATTATCAATTTTTGTTTATATACTTAGTCTCCTTTCTATGATTGCATTTTTCAGGGTTTACGGGCTGACATATATTCATCTCCATCTATATCCTCACATGACGAATCGGATCGACCGCTATTCCTTTCCATACTTAGCTAATTTTATGGCCATGGTTGTCAGGTTGGCGCATACGAATTCTCCTTTTCTTCTTCTTGTCCATTATCAATTTCTGATTATATACTTAGTCGACTTTCTATGATTGTCGGTTCCAAGGTTGATGGGCTGACACATCTTCATCTCCATCTATATCCTCAAATGAAAAATCCGACTGACCATTGTTCCTTTCCATACTTAGCCAATTTTATGGTCGCGGTTGTTGGGTTGGCACTTATGAACTCAACTTCTTATTGTTCTTTGATATACATCTTGCACTCAAAACTTTTATGATCTACAATTTCACCACAGACTCCTCAAATACATTAACTCCTCTCAAATTATTTGTCTCTTCCTTCCATCCCCACTAACTTCGTGTCCTTCCTAATATACATTAACTATGCTCTTACTAGTGATAATTGAACACACTGGTACAAAAGAATTGGGACGCGATCCTCTGCCATATACAAATTGACTACCAGACTGTGACATCGTCCCCTCTTCCATGTTACACATTATGCATTCAAATTTTCCTAGCCATACAATTTGGCCATCGAGGCCTTGCGTCTTATGGGGAGACCTTGTCACCCTATTTTGGATCCTCGTGTTGGCAGATTCACGAAATATCCAACTCCTAGTCATTGTTTCATGTTCTGCCCATCCTCATACTTATTTCTATATAAGAAACACCAAAGGTTTAATACTAAAAAACCATCATACAACAACCATAAATATCATCATTAATAAGAAAACGTCTCTAGAAACAACCATCCCTACAGAACTTATCCAAAAACATGCAAAGAAGATCTTGCCAGGTAATGGACAAGCTATTAAAAATTTCAATATATTAGCAAAAACAAGTCTGGGCTAGTGTTTTCCTGTACCATACTTGGACATTTTTTCGATTGCGGGTTCTCGAATTGACGACATCAAAATTGTGTTTCGAATCTTCAGTGAGTTTCAAATAGTGCTTAGACTTCCACAATATATAATTTGTTCTCTCTAATGTATAAACACTCTCTTAATTTTTCCTCTTTTCTCCCCCTCTATTATCCCTTTGTAGTTCTATATTTAGTCACATCTATATGATCATGGCCTCATGGATTCACAAATTGGCAACTCTTGATCTATATCTTCACACCATGAGCCCAACCGACCATGGTCCCTTTTAATAATTAGCCAATTATCTGATCACTGGGTCCCGTGTTTGCGGTATCCAAAACTTATGTCCCATGTTCCATCATATACATCTTGCACCCAAAGAACTTCTGTGATCTGTAATTTATTCTTTTACTAGTGATAAATCACCAGAGGTTCGAAAGGATTGACATTAATAAACAAACAGTAGATGTTTCTTATGGATTTCAATGAAATTTGCAAACCGAACATGATCCTAGAAATTGGAAGATGATCTGCATTTGGACCAGAAATAATAAATTAATATATATTAATATGAATACTATTGGAATAAATATAAACACTTTCTCTTGATTTTTCCTCTTTTCTCCTCCTCTATTATCCCTTTGTGGTTCTATATTTAGTCGCATCTATATGATCACGGTCTCCTAGATTCACAAATTGGCAACTCTTTATCTATATCTTCACACCATGAGCCCGATTGACCGCGGTCCCTTTCAATACTTAGCCAATTATCTGATCACTAGGTCTCGGGTTTGTGGTATCCAACACTTATGTCCCCTATTCTGTCATATACATCTTGGACCCAAAGAAATTTCACGATCTACAATTTATTCTTTTACTAGTGAGAAATCACCAGGGGTTCGAAAGGATTGACATTAATAAACCAACAATAGATTTTATTCTTTGAGATAATTAGCCCTTTTTCCCTTGTCTTCTTCTTGTGTATTATCACTTTCTAGTTACATACTTAGTCTTCTTTCTATGATTGTGAGTTCCAGTGTTGGCAGCATGACATATCTTCATCTCCATCTATATCCCCACATGACGAATCCGACCTACTGTTGTTCCTTCCCATACTTAGCCAATTTTATGCCCACGATTGTCGGGTTGGCGCTTTCAAAATCTGCTGCTTCTTGTTCTGTGATATACATCTTGCACTCAAAAATTTTGTGATCTACAATTCCACCATGGACTCCTTAGCCCTTTTTCCCTTTTCTTCTTCACATTTATTATCTCTTTTTGGTTATATACTTAGTCACATTTCTATGATTTCGTGTTCTAGCATTGGCGGGCTAACATATCTTCATCTCCATCTATATCCTCACATGACGAATCCGATGTACCACTGTTCCTTTCCATACTTAGCCAATTTTATGGCCATGGTTGCTAGATTGGTTCTTTTGAACTCTACTTCTACTTGTTCCATGACATACATCTTACACTCAAAACTTTCATGATCTACAATTCCATCGCAAAATCCTTGAACTAGTAAGCTTCACTCTACCATGGTTCACAAATGTTTCAAAGTGTATGTTGCTACCTTCCATCCCCACTAACTTCTTGTCCTTCCTAATATACATTAATTATTCTCTTACTAGTGACAACTGAACACACTAGTACGAAACAATTGGCATCTGGCCCTCCGCCATATACAAATTGACTAGCGATTTCCAACATTGTACCCTCTTTTGTGTTACAGATTATGCATTCAAAAGTTCTGAGCGATGCAATTTGATCGTCGAGACCTCACATCTTCTGGGGAGAATTTGTCACCCTATTTTGGATCCTCGTGTTGATGGGTTCACAAAAGCTCCAATTCTTAGTCATTATTTCCTGTTCCGACCATCCTCATATTTCTTTCCAAATATGCAACACCAAAGATTTAATAGTAAAACACCATCATGAAACAACCATAAGGATATTCATTAATAATCCAAAGTCTCGAGGACTAACCATCCCTACAGAACTTGTCAAGAAACATGCAAACAAGATCTTGCCAGGTAAAATTTCAATATATTAGAGAAAACAAGTCTGGGCGAACATTTCCCTATTCCATACTTGGACACTTTTTTGATTGTGGTTTTGTGGATTGATGGCCTCAAAATTTTGTTTGCAATCTTTCACAACTTGCAAACAGTGCCCAAATTTCCGTGATATACAATTTGTTCGCTGGAATGCCCTGTCATGATCCCAGTTGTCTATCATTCCTTTAAATACTTAGCCCCAAGTTGGTTGTATTTCCATGACATTGTACATTTTTTCTATGCTCCTATTCCATACTTAGACATTTTTTTGATTGCAGGTTCCTGGACTGGTGGGCTCAAGATTGTGTTTCCATTGTTCCATGACTAGTAAGCAATACTCAGAGTTCCACAATATACATTTTGTCCACATGAAAGCTTCATCATGCCCGAGAGATAAAATTTGACCCTCGGGCCCTCACCTCTACTAGATGTATATTGTAGCCCTATTTTGAAGCGTTACCAATCGCTTTCGATAATTATCCATTCCTTACTTGTTGTTCCATGTCCCCGACAACTTCCTACTTCTATTTGGAAATAAAATTGGTAAGCTTTAATACTAGAACTTCATTGTGCGTGAACCTTAAACATGTCATTAATGACCATCCTCTCTTCCGTGGTACACATTTTTCATTCAAGTCCCAAGACATATAATTTTACCTTCGAGAAGTCACGTCTCCTGGGGAACCATTGTCACCCTGATTTTGAAGCCCGTTCGATGGCTTTCCATACTTGCCCATTTCATGGAATCTCTTTCGCAGTTACTTAGGTTGGCGGGTTCACGAAATATCCAATTCTTAGGCATTGTTTACTATGCCTGACCAAGGTTTACTGCTAATAGTTCATCATGCAACAACTGTATTGACCACAATTAAAAAGAAAATGCGTATACAAGAAAGTAAAATTTAATTAAATCTCAACTTGTCGAATTTAAATTAATTTATCTTCTCTTATTTTCTCTTTTCTGCCCAGAGACGTGAAGAAAATAACTTGCCATGCAATGGGATAGATATTACAAGTTTCAATATATTAGTGAAAATGAATCCACCCAGTCGTTCCTCTATTCCATACTTAAGCCACTTTTCTCGATTGCAGGTTCCTGGATAGGCAGGCTCATGTTTGCACCTCCATTGTTCCTTGTCCTGCAAACATTACCCATACTTCGGTGATATACAAATTTCCCTTTGTATTGTCCTATAATACCCTCTTCAGTGTTATGCATATTGCACTCAAAAATTTCCAAGACATACAATTTGACCCTCTCGCCCTCACCTCCAATAGTTGTACCTTTTAACCCTATTTTGAATCCTGCCCGACCACTTTCGATAATTATACACTTCTTAACTACTCTTTCCCATCCCCTCGACCTCTGTACTTCTTTCCTAATATGCAATTAGAAACCTTTCATGCTAACAATGCATCATGCAGGAACCGTCAACATTGTCATTAATGAGAGAAATGGTCGAGGATATCTCCCATTAATACGCATTAAACCAAGATCTACGAAGAGTTATATTGTCTCTTCCGATTTTTCATCTCAAACACGGGTCTTCGCGTTGGCCCTTTCAAGAAATCTCCAATGATTAATCACTCATTTTCGTATCCACCATGTTGGCACTTCTATGTGTGCAATTACTAGTCTTTAATGCTAACAACACATCATGCAACAACCATCAAAATTGTCATTAATGAGCGAAGGTCTCGAGGAGATCTCCCATCCACACGCATTGGACCAAGATTTGAACAACGTTATATTATCCCTTCCAAATTTTCATTTCAATCATTGTTTGGAGAAAACAAACATTCTTTTAAACTTATGGAAGCAAGTCGATAGTAGTTTTGTGGAGATACAGTAAATATCATCAGACGTCAGGACCAAAACTTCTAGTGGTCCAGGGCATACTTTTACTATTCATCCCGTTCCTTCTAGAACGAAGTGATTTGGACCTCTGGAATCACTCATGTAGTATGTGTCCCTGAGGTTTTTGACTGTAAGGAGGTGATCTCTTGGTGTGCCTAAAATATATTTTAATCCAAAGAATTATTCCACTGCGAGACCATTCTCCTGGAACATCGACTTTCAGAGGACAAGACTGCAAGAAATTCCTATAAAAACACGACAACGGGTTGGACATATTAGACGAGTTCCTTGAAGACCTGACAACAGTTCCTGAAGATATCACAAACTTCTAGGTAAGTTCCTTTAGAAATCCATTTCAAGAAATTGCTTGGCTGTTTACAAGAATAACAGGATAGGCATCCACAACAAGCATTTCCTGTATAGTTATTTATATTTTGAACTTCACATTCAAGGAACAATTCATTTTCGATTGGGGGAAGCTAATTTCCATTGAAATCTGTTCCCAATTTTCACGATTCAAAGAATCAAATAAATTTTATATGTCATCCTACTTGATTTTTGCAATAGTTCATTGTTCTCTGTTTCCAAAACTATCTCTTTCCAATAAAATAAACTGTGGATTTGACCTAGTAAGATTCTAATACCAGTACTTGTAAAGGCACAAGGCCTCCCATTGCTTTTATGAAATTTTTAATGACTTTGTCTTAGTTTTCAAAGATTTATTTTTAGGGAAGGATGCTCCCCAGATATCTGGTCAGGAAACCAATTTTTTGAACAGGAAGGGAACACTTGAACAAAAGGAAAATCATAGTGTACTAATGGTATTTGGATGCAAGGAAAAACTACTTTCCTTCCATGCCACATAACGGACAAGATGTTTGTTACAGAAATAACAAGGCAATACAACCACTGGTTGCATTTTTTCCATGACAAGAAAAAAAAATAGTTCATTCCTCTTCCCTAGAAATTCGGGGACTTTGTGTGTAGAAACGTCAACAATATTGATGAATTCGCAAGCCATTTCAAGAACTTGAACCTAAAATATGTTGAAAGGCTAAAAGGGTTCGACCCTAATGGGATTTTTCGAGAACATTTACTAGAAGTTGGATTTATTAGCTCTTTTATCCAGAGATGCCTGATCGAAGACAGGGACAGTGACAAAAACATCTTAATTTTGGCGATTGCGACATAGAGACATTACAAAGCATGACTGAATTGTAAAGACAATAGGGAAAAGTATCTGGTGAGAAGAATTCCCAATCCCCCGCCAACACTCCCAAGAGCATGACATCATGGACCATCACTTCAATGACTCACCCCAGTAAGAAAGAAACCCAAAAATATTCAAATGGAAGAGGATATAAGAACCCTCCTCACACAAAAATTGATAGTTCTCACAAATTTCCACTGATGAAGAAGAGAAAAAACATTGTAGGGCAGGTGGATGAACTCGAAATTGAAAGTCAACATATGTAACTTGAAATTGAAACTGAGAACATGCACAAAGTTGGTCCTTCCACAATGGAAATAGATGAGACTGATGTTTTTGATGAAGATGAATCATTCATATTCCAGAGCATTGTTTTTGACAACCAATCTAAAAATATGGTCATTGAAAAGAGATATGTAACAAATAGGAAAGGTAAATCTCGCACATAGATTAACTTTAGGAAAAATTGGTCATAAAAAATCTCCCTATGTCATTGTGTGACCCTTGATGCTCTTGATGGTTCCATTGGAGGAATTGAAGTGGAGAATTCCATATTGAAATACCGCGTCAATGAATTTGAGGAGGATTTCATTGCTTCCCTAGAGTTTGCCAGTCATTTAGAAAAAAACATGCCTACTACGCCTGTAGCCAATACAAAAGTATCCTCCACCCTCCTCACATCATGTAGAGACCTTGTAGAGAATAACAACAAGAAAAAAATGCATCTAGTTATTGAAGCCTAAGAAACATCACAAAATATAGCTTCCTTCTGAAAGAGGGCAAATGATTTGCATGAACATTTGCAGGCGAATTTAAAAAATGATCAACATTTCTATGAACAGGTGCTGACCCCTTTTTCCAACCATTTCATCAAAATCTCGGATTTGAAAAGAAGACAAGATAATATCCCCTCCCCAAAGTAGACCAAACAATTAAAAGCATGATGGAAAAAGAAAGTTAATAACCTGGAGCTCATTGTCGAATCATGTAAAAAAGCCATATTAGAAAAGGAAGAATTATTCAAAAACCTAATCCAAATAGACTTAGCCAGAAGTACCAACGAGGTTCAAGACCCAAACTTAATTCTCAAATCCTTGTCAATGACCAAAGAAGCCTTTGATGAACAAATTGATATTTTAAAGGGGTTGTCTTTCGAAAAATTTTACGACGTCCTTGAATATCTTGTAGATGAGATCGAGAGTTGGGTACTGGACTCTTCGGTACAAAATGAAGAAATTGAACAAAGTCTGCATAATATTTCTATTGATCTAAGGAAATTAGAAAACGAGATTTTCGACGTAGAAATCTAGGATGAAATCAACGTGGCCCCCATGAGAAGCTACATTGAAGAATGATTCCAACAGAGAATCGACAACCTCATCAAGGAAGGGAAACAACTGGTTGACATGATTCTAGCGACCATCGATGACAACAAAAAAAATGCATCGAATTCATAGTAAGTCTATACTGATGTCATCCCGTTTTCTTTATCAATCCATTTATTCTACCTCTTTAAATAGAAATATCTAACCAAACACTCATAACTTCCAATTTCTTCTTTTTGGGTCTTCCTCTCTACTATCATGCACTTCTTCTTTCTACAGTCCTAATTCTTGTACTTATTTCTTTTTATGGTCTGTGGGAGTCCCAATATCAGTCTATATGAAAAACACATTTAAATTTCCATAAATATGGAACAAATTCCAGAAATATGTAACACACATTATTAATTTTTGATAAATTTTAAAGAAAACTAATTCGGGAATGCTAAATTTTTTGTGTCTAGGAACCTTTGTTGCAAGACATTATTAGTATTCTATTGTATTTGAATGTTTAATGCGTATGCTTCAGAAATATGGAACATATTCCATATTTTTGATAGATTTCAAAGAAAACATGAACCTTTGTTGCAACACATTATTAATATTCTATTGTGTTTGAATGTTTAATGTGTATGCTTCAGAAATATGGAACAGATTCTAGATGCTAAAAATTTTGTGTCCACAAACCTTTGTTTAATATTCTATTGTATTTGAATGTTTATTGTCCTTTCTAAGTACCATGTTTAAACTATACACACCCCAAGAAACACCCCAAGAAAAAACTGCCTCATTCGCATATTAACCTGGGGGGTCATCTACAAGCCAAATGTCTTGTGGTTGGCCAGTGGCACGTTGCCACAAAGTCATCATCTGCATGGATACCACATGTACTTCAACTTGCTTACCATGTGTCTGTACTCGGTCCCTATGTAGCAGTGCATTTATTCCTATTCCAACCTGGCAAGGACTACGCTGCCATGCAACACTTATTCTATATAATGTTTGAGCTTAATTATTTTATGGACTCTTTGAGAAAGCTTTTATAATGATAGATTAGATATGTATGATTAAAATTAATAGAAATTATATATTAATAGGTTGTATGCTATTTTGTTTAAGAGAATTGTTTTTTTAAATGATATAAACATTCATTTAATGTAAATTTTCTCATTTAAAAAAAAATATATGATTTTAAAAAAGAAATAAATAAATAAAATATTTGAAATTATTAATTATAATTTTTTCATGTATAATATTTCTCCAAATTATATATAAACATATACATTCTTAACCAAATCCCCTTCCCAAATTTAAAAATCTTTTAAACACAAAATTTAATATTTTTTTTCACTTTTTCCCAAATTTAAAATCTAATTATTAATATTTTTCCCTTTTCATAAATTAAGAAATAACTTTTAAATACAAATATTAATATCTAATTATTAATGTTTTTTCCTTTTTGATAAATAAAAAAACAACTTCTAAATACAAATATTAAAACATTATATATAAACATATACATTCTTAACCAAATCCTCTTCCGAAATTGAAAATTCTTTTAAATACAAAAACTAATGTTTTTTTTTCACTTTTTCCCAAATTTAAAATCTAATGATTAATGTTTTTCCTTTTTCATAAATTAAAAAATAACTTTTAAATACAAATATTAATATCGAATTATTAATGTTTTTTCCTTTTTGATAAATTAAAAAACAACTTCTAAATACAAATATTAATGTTTTAAAATTTTAAAATTTAATAATGATATTAATAATAATAATTTAAAAAAATTAAAAATAAAAACATATAACTATTAATGTTTTAAAGTTTAAAATTTAATAATAATAATAATATTTATTTATTTTAATGATGTGCAATTTTTACATTTTAACTTAATTCATAATTTTTTTTATAAATTTGGGTTAAACATGAATCATATTAGAGAAATTTAAAGATTAAAAATAGTTTTAAAATAAAAAATAAACTATCAATATCAACATAACTAATAATATTCAAAATGATGATGTTAATGATAAGAGTAAATTGTTTTTGACTTATCTCCTTACATGTTTACTTAAATTTCAAGTGTAAGTGTTTTTTGGGTACAAAATTAAATTATTCATCCAACAAGTGCTTACATTTTAAATTTGACTGAAATTTTAAGTAGATAAGTCAAAAATATAATTTAAATAAAAAATAAATAAATAGCTCTCTTTCTTTTCCATTGCAAATTCATATCTTTGATTTAATTATTTTAACTAATGTTTAATTATTTCTTTAGAAGGCCCATTTTAGACCTAAAAATTTCTCTACTTATGTGCTTGAGTGCATTGCATTGTTAGAGGATGAGCCAAAAGACATGGTATCGTGAACAGTGACAAAGGTGGTTTTTATACATGTATTTTTGCAGTTAGAGGTACTTTATATATCCCAATATGAGGGAGATGTGTAAGTTTGTTATCAATGTTATAGTAACACACACATTTTAAAAACAAATTAAATGTTAATAACAAAAATATATTTCACTTTGATCTCAAGAAAAATATTTCAATGTAGAGTTAATGATAGAAAATATTCCAATATGGGTAGAGGAAGAAAACTTGGTCTGGACCTATGTTTACCTAATGTGCACAATTATTATATCCTTGGCTATTAGAAAAATTGATGAGGACACCTTTATTTCAAATTTCCTGCAAAACCAATACCCTGGTAATGTAAGAGTAGAAGGCATAAGTGATGAAGATGAATCTGAAAAACATGTTGATAATAAGGGAGAATTTTGGGTAGAAATTTTCACAGCTGAAACTGATAATCCCATTATCAAAATTGTAGAAATAATTTCTTCAAAAATATTGAAAATAAACAAAAATATTATTAACAAACAAGGGGCGAATTTATTATCTATGCTGAAAAGAAATACTCTAGATTTTGTATGGAACTATAAATATATGAAATTCATCCACCCTATTGAGACCTAAATTTGCACCCCTTCCCCTCCTCTCTCATTTCCCTATAACTCCATAAAAAATAATTCCTTTTTTGTTGGTTAAATTGGTTATGTAGATTATTTGGGTTGGTTGTCATTGATGTCAACCCTCGAAGAAAGTTTGGTAGCGAATTCGGGTAATGTTTCCAAGTTTGTTTGATGTATATGGATATTGCATGTCATGCCATTTCTAGTGCGATGTGTAAAGTCACATAACTTCTCACGGATAGAGAGTTATGGCCATGTGAATTTGGAGAACCCTCATGAGTCATCTAGAAGGACCAAAAGATCAAAGTAGTCAAAGTGGTTGCAAAGAAGAAATTATTTAAATAATAAAGTGAAGTGATGAGTGTACTATAAGTGAAAGTGGATACAAAATAAATTATTTAAAGAATAAATTTAATGGAGAAATTACTAACTCGACAAGTGGTTAGAAGTGGGTTAGCCCTAAAATAATGAAAGTGGTTTAAGATGGTTCGAAGGTAACCCCTTGAAGAAGATACATAAAAGTATAAATAAGAGGCAATGGTCTCTTATTTTAATTACACTTGAGCATATTGAATATCTATAAGTGACTAAGGTAACCAAAGGATATATAAGGAGAATTTCAGAGGGAAGGTGAAGTAAAGAAGGTTATAATTCAAGGGAGGATAAATTCTTTTGATGATGTTTTCTAAGGTATGTTATTTACAGGTAATCTCACCAATTTGGCAATAATATTTTTTATAGAATGATTCAGACTGCAATATATGGAGGCTGTTGAGGAAACATATCCAAGTAGCTGTGATAAAACTTCCAGCTTGTGGGTTGTTGTATTTTTGGCATTACACTCCGTGGAAATTAGGGTTTGTGTCTAGTTGTTGGCATAGGGGCAGACCCAGGGTTCAATGCTTCAACAATGCACCAACAAAACCCTAACTACTGGCCCTTTCAACAACACTTGCGAATCATATGAAGTCTCACCGGAGGTAGAGGCAGGGGTGGTCATAGGACTCAAGTGTATACAACCTAGTTGGGACACATATCTGTGATTACAACACTTAACAAAGCACTTAACAATTAACATTAATTAAAATTCACTTTGTAGGGGAAAACCCTAATTACAGAACAACACAGTATTCACAAGATCTAATGCATCCAAGAAATTGGCATATATAAATAGATCAGATATAGAATTCATTCCCATTAATAAGCACTAAGATACTATTATATTAGGTGTATCTAACATATATCACTGCACTAAGCATAAATCACATCAATAACATAACAAATATAATGCACAAAGGAATTACAGCATAGGACATACGTGGTTCACCCCAGTTTGGGGCTACGTCCACCAAGTCTTCTCTTCTTTATTGTCTTCTATCAATCTTATACAAGCACAGAGGCACAAGAACCCACTCTGCATAGGACATGAGATCTGTGCGCACCTTGCCAGACCCTCCTTCCCTGAGCTAGGCTACAACACAAAGCCTCTTTACAGTCACTTGCACTCAGCTCTGCAAGTTCTCATGCACACAATATGCACAAAGCTAACTCGATCACATAGATCCAACTACTTACATCACTTGCACTTAGCACAATATAACACTTAGCACCACATCTCTCCTATACTTACATCACCTAGCTTTCTATTTATACATTAAAAAGGGGGCCAAGGCATGGGTAAACCCTTGGGCCAATACCCCATACCTGTTACATAAACCATAAACCCAAAAATTCCCTAATAAGGGGCCGAGATCCTACAATCTCCAATTCTCCTTGTGCTCCACCTTCAACCAACCTGTCGAAGTCCCAAAACTTGTCAAGCATGACCAAGGTTCTCCAAAACTTGGTCAAGGGCCAAGAGGCCCCCAACACTCACATGCGACTCATCTCAAGTCACTCTGATCTAGGTAACTCTGCCTCAAATGCCTTGAGCTTGGCTTGAGCTACATCGACCTATTACTTCTCCAGAGCCTCCTTCTTGATGAAATATTTAATAACCTTCTCCATCACAGGTCCTTCCAACTGTTGTTCCACTATGGTGACCACTTGTTCCAGTTCTGCACCTTGTCCTTCAATCTCCTCAAAAAGTATGCAAGATGCATCCTTCACTGGTTGGAGCTGCTGAGTCACTTCCATGAACTTACTTTGTATGGAATGGACTTTTTTCTAAATTGTGTGTTGTTCCTGGGATCATTTCATCCTCTCAACCACTGATAGTTGCTTCAACTGCGCTTGCACCGTTGCTTCTTGTTGTTTGGCTTCCTGAAGCGATGACTCTAGTGTCCTTAGTTCAGGGTCCTCTGAGAGGCACTCATAAGTCTACACTCTTATAATGCCAATATGTTTACATTCTAAGGCCAATGCCTTCATTCTCTAGACTGCTTTCCAAATAGTTTCTTCTGGCAGTTTTGGCAATTTACTATTTTTAGCTATTTTAACTTTCGAGGCCATTTTAAGGGCCTAAATGAAGGTATTTCTGGATCGATCTTCTAAATTATAGTTGAAGGAACGATTGAGCCCCCAAAATTAATATCCTTGATGATACCTTTCCAATGGGCTATCATATGCCTAAAACGAAGATTGTGTGCAAAAGTTACGACCCTGGGAAGTTGATGTACTAGCTTACCCAAACAGGGCCCACATGACTTTTGGCGCTTCATCTGCTAGGGTTAGGTTTTTGGATGTCTAGGGTTTTAGGCATTCATGTTTATTGTAAAAATTCCTTCAAAGACTCATTGTAATGATCTTCTGGTGAATGAGAACAGTCCTCACATCTCTTCTCAGAGATAAGCCACCACCACTCCAACAAGCTTGTTTCCACTCCATTTTACAGTTTCAACTTATTTACTTATTGAATAGAAAACCCGTTTTATTGTATTTCTTTTATTTTGTGTTAAACACCTGTTAATAATTTGTAGTCATTTCATTCTTCTCATAAATGTTGGACCATCCGAGGAGCGGGTAAGTGTGTTCCATCAAGCGAAAGATATCCACCTATTAGGGCTTGCCAATCTCTTCCTAAGATAATAGAATAATTGCTTATTGGAATGTCAATTGCTTGGATGTTGAGGGTTGTCCTTATTTCGGGATGTGCACATAGAACTAAAGTTAAATCTTTGATTTCACCTATAGTTGACTTCTGCAGACTATTATAGGAGAGAATTCTTCTAGAATTTTTGTTAGTACATGATATGCCTAGCTCTTCCATGATGATTTTTGACATTATGCTTGGACCCGAACCCCCATACATTGGGAAACAATGGGATATATTTTCCATAATTGATCCGGATTTATGTAGGAACACAATGAAATACATAAATACACATAAACATAGAGATGCAACGGAAATAAGACTTCATTTCATTAATAACAAATGACTGAAATATGCTTACAGACAGAATGTAAATAAACTAGCTAAGGCACTGGTAGCTTATCTCTGAGAAGAGATGTGGCTGCTACTCACATCTGTGAGAAGATGATTACAATGAGGATCTAGAGGCCTTTTTACAATAGACAAGAATGCCAAAATTCATATACATCCAAATACCTAACCCTAGGAGATGAAGCACCAAAAGTCATGTTGGCCCCGTTTGGGTAAGTTAGTACATCAACTTCCCGGGGTCGTAACTTTTGCA
>CBVK0100603098.1:0-17076 GCA_900067695.1 Picea abies | reverse complement strand
ATGGTGAGTTGGGAGAGAGAAAAGGGATCTATTTATACTTGGAGAGGCAAACCTACCCCTCTTGGATCTAAGCCAAGTGTCCACCACCAAGCAATAGAGTAGATCTCTAGGCTAGGGCACACTTCCTAGGGTTCGCACAATAGATCTAAGGTGTAGAAAAATAGAAGAATTATTTAGATAGATCTAATGGCATGGAAAAGGTGTGGGATTTGTGCCAAAAAATATGAAAAGGCTAAAATAATTATTTAATAATTATTTGTTGGAGTTTCTAGATGAGGGAGGGCGCACCACTCTTGGAGGGTGCACCTCTTGGGATGAGGAGAAGAGATGAGAGGTTAGGAAAGAGTGTGAGGTGTTGGGATCACACAATGGGTGAGGGAAAGGCATGGGATCCGTGCCTAAGCAAGGTGAAGAGTCATCTCATAATAAAAAACGTAACTTTCATTGGAGAGAGGAAAAGGAGGGCGTAACTCTCTTGGAGAGCGCTCCCCTTGGTCAAAAACTAACCCAAATGCAAGTATGGGTAAGGTGGAGTAAGGGGGATCACCTCTAGGGGTGATAAGAAGGTTAAATGAAGTGAAAACTTAGGAGAGGGGGCCACACCAAAGTCACAATTAAATTAAAAATGGAAAAACGTCAATCCCCCTAGGGGGGCGCAACTTTTGAGTGTGGGGGTTGGAAAAGGGGTTAGACAAGGTTGAAAAGGGTTGGGAGGCTAAGGTTATGCTTAGGGGGTCTCTCTCTAACCATCATTTCAACATTTCACATCATCTAACTCATTATTACAATTTTTACATTGTGCCATGTTTAGACTTTAGCAATTAAAATTGTTGTTATAGACTAACTGACACTCTAGGTGGACTAACCCATGGATAAAGTTGTCCGACCGAGATGAAACTTGGTCCAAGGATGTAGGAGGTGCTATTCCATTTCTTTTGAGCACAAATACCCCTATCAAAAGTCCAAGGATCCAGTTTTTACAATATTTGCTCAAAAATAATTAATTAATTAAATAATTAAACCGCCAAACTTAGGGAAATTTAATTAAAAATTAATTAATTAAAAAAAACTAACCTAGACTCGACGAAATTCCGCGAAACTTTCTATGATGTCTTGCATGGTCATTTACAATGAATTCCCTATATAGTTACCAAAACATAAGCCCACTGCAACGTCGTTCACCACTTTGGAGGACATATGTAAAGTGCGAGGGAAAAACTCAAGGGAAATCATTAAGGCTGGAAGGCCCAATGATAACCTGAGGATAAAAAACCCTCGGTGAAAGAAAGGAACTCTCCCAGTGAACCAATGCCAAGGTAACTGACCTAGACATGACTCATGCAAACCTATTACATTATTAACCCACGCAGGGGTGCGGAAATTCCAAGTACAAAAATGAGTGTTGGGCCAAACACAGCCCTGTAGAACCAAGAATCTTCAATAATACTGCATCTGACAATACATCTCTTCATGGCACATGAGTTGACCACCGATGCTAAATGGGCGATCAACATGAGCTATTCACAGAGATTCTCGATCTCCTTCTGATACTGATCAATTGCCTGCGCAATCTGGTCGATCTTTGTTGCTACTGGGAGTTCATTTCCTTGCGCGGTGCTTGGGAGTTTCTCAAAAATTCCTCCCACTCTTCGTTCCAGTTCGTTCCTGCGTTCTTTTTCCTCCTGAGTTTCGAGCTTGGCCTACTCACAAACTTTTTCCAATACCTCCCGCTTCTTTGTTGCTTGTTGTAGCTCGACTAAGTTTTTATGTGCACGAGATTGTACCTCATGGTCGACGCTAACCTGCAATTTGTGTAGTGCCCTTGATGGCATCTGTGTCAAGACCAAATGGATGTGGTCTAAATGCTTCAAGGGTGTTTGCCCCACGATTTCATCCATGCGCAGCAGCATGCTTGGTTTGATGTAAATCGTTGTGTTTGCGTGCGACATGGAGTGGACTAGGTCTCGTTCTTCTACCTCCACTCTTTCTTTGGTCTGTATTGTCGATGGCTTTATGCCTCTGCTACTGCTTGTTGTTTGTGCTTCCCCAAATTTCTTGAGGAACTGTCCCATTTCTGCCAACTCTTTTTGCAGTTTATCCCTGTGATGTGTTGCATGATCGAAATCTTCTACTAGGCAATCCTGGACCATTCTAGCGATCATTTCCCCATAGTCCTCCATGATCGTATAATCTGGCGATGCTCATTGCACCTTTGATTTCTTGCACGCGCCTCCTGCCTGCGCGATTGGTCTCTTATTTCCCCCTGGTTCTTGTGTGATGGGGTTTGGGGCGGTCTCCTACGCTCCTCGACCTGTTTCTAATGTCCATTGGTCGGTTGTATAGTCTCTTTCTTCCCCTTCTGGGTCCCTATCCGCTTTGACCCTTTGTCTGCCTGAGTCGGTTTGGATTGGCCCGTCCTTGGTTTCTTGGGCACTGGGATTTTCGAAGGCTGTGTTTACGCCTGCGCTACCTCTCCTTTTGTTCTTTTCGGTACTTCCCAGGTAATGGCTAGGATCCTCCATTCATCAGGCCATTCGCTAATGGCCATGTCGATATCACCCTCTGTGATGCAGTAGCGCATCTGTAGCCACTGTTTATCTGGATCCTGCCTTGGTTGTATGCACATTGTTTGTCGTGTGGCCTGGAAGTTGGCGATGTCCGCATATCGCACACAGCCTCTGGTGTTATTCTCCATGATCGGCTGATAGCTTCCTGTATGTCCCGTAGGTATGCTTCGAATATGATTTTGTTCTCCCTCTTATGCCTAGCCTACAGCCCGGATCTCATTAATAGGTATCTTGCTCCCGCTGGCTGTGGTCTGGTACAAAAAATTACATACACTGGTTCTTGCCATCCCATGAAGGCTATTAGGGTAATCAGCCACGAGTAATGGAACTTTGTGCCTAGGTCCTGTGCATCCTTGTAGTCCTCTTGAAATAAGTTCAATAAATACAGCGCCTAGCTCATAGAGGTGCCTTCTGCGCACTGAGTTGCAACTGCAATGACTCCTGCTGGTACTTCATCTTTGCGGCATTTTCTTAGCAATTTGCAAGCTAAGATCTTTGCGCCCAATTGTGTAGCTACGTTGTTGATTCGTTTGATCATGATGTTCCTCGTTCCCCTGGCGGTGCCATATTTCTTCTTCATTTCTTCTACCAACGCTTTCTCCTTGGATTTGTCATCCAGAATCAACGTGGGATCCATACCCCGGGTTGGTAACCCTGTGATTTGTGCGATAAGCTCAACAGTTATGGGGACGGGTTTGTCCAGCCATATGTCCCCTCCATGTGTGGTTGTTAACAGTTGCTTGACGCATGCTATCGCGTACTGGCCTCTGCCAAAATGTGGTAGCTTCAACAAACCTAAGATTCATGTTCTATCTAGTCCAGCTGCCCACTGATGTGGTTGGTTGATCATTTCTCCAAGTCGGGTTACGCCTATGGTCTGCATAAAGACCCTCTGCACAAGTTCCGGGAACTTGGTTTCGTCTGATACGTCATGGTCTGAATATTTGAGCTTCCCGACGTGACCCAGTAGCTCCGGTTCTACCTGTACTCCAGCTGGTATGCGTGGTAGAACAATTTTTGTTGCAGATTTCTTGCGTGGTGAGCTCAATATCTGAACTCTATCTTCCTGTTGCAGTGGTTGGTTTGAAGTTCCAACAACTTCCGATTGTTCCCCCATCAGCCATTCTGGCCAAGCCGAGGCATTTGCAGCGGTCTCCTCTGTTGGTTGACCTGAGATGGTCATTTGCGACTCGTCTGATTGCACTGCTGCTTCCAAATTTTGTGTCGTTCTGTTAACTTTCAGGGCTGCTTCGGTGCTTTCTGGTTGCACTTCTTGTTGGATTTCCACTTTCTCGTTCTAAGGCGCTTGCACCACTACTGGTGTATCCACTTTCATGGCCTCTGCTTGTGGCTGTTGAATCTCTTCCAGTATCGGTGTAGAGTTCACCGGTATCGTCTCTGGGGATGGGATTTCATCGTTGTCGATGATCTCCGGCTGCTGTTGTTCGTTCTCTTCCAGCGGTCCTTGTGACCTAGTTTGAACCCTAGTCTGTCTAGCTGTCTGGCTTGCTTCTGCTGGCTTCGGTGGTTCCATAATGGTGACTATCGAACGTTTGCTGAGTTCGAATAACTTCGGTGAGCTCTGTGGTCTCGCTCTGTTCGTTCTGGCTACTATTACTATCTCTCTGCTTTCCTTTCGCGAATAGACTAGTTGCTCTCGTGCTCGCGTGTTGTATGGGCTTGTCACGAAGCTTGTCGAGGACGCTTCCTCCATTATGCATTTAATGCATCATAATTGTGGGTTCAATGCATCTGCGGCGGTTTCGTACTTGCCTTTACGCTTGCTTTGTCGTCTCCTGTTGGTGTGTTTAATGTGATGTCCCATCAGTCCTTGTCCTGCTTTAATTCCGCTTAGTGTTGTCCTGTCATCCTGCTTTTGTTGACTTTCTGTTTCCCGCTTGTTTTCCTTTTGTATGTAACCGTTGTTCGTGCCTTTGCCGAATTTGTGTTTCGAACGTCATATGGCCTTTCTATCTCTGGTGTGTTGCGCGCTTTTTAGTCTTGTTTCCTTTGTGTTCCCCCCCCCCTTTTTTTTTACTTGTGTTCCCCCCCCCCTTTTTTTTTACTGCGCGGTGGGTGGTCGACTGTCCTTATACAACTTCAGTCGGCTCCCATTGATCATTCCTCTGAGGTCTACACCTGCTAAATCTCGTAATTGTACAACTCCTCCGTCTGTGACAGATTTTACCTCGTATGGTCCTAGCCAATTCATTTTAAGCCTCCCTGGGTGCTGAAACGACTTGTTGTCATAGAACAGTACTAGATCTCCTTCCTTGAAGGTTTTCTTCTTGATGTGTCGATCGTGCCAAGCTTTGTCTCTTGCTTTCTGCACTTGTTGATGGAATCCTGCCAAGATTCGGTCTTCCTCCATTGAAAATAGTTGATTCAGTCTCTCATGTACTACGCCTCGTTCTGTCATTTGTGTGATAGCTGCTACGCGTAAGCTGGGTACTAAAAATTCTAATGGCACTACTGCTTCTTGGCCATAGACTAGTTTGAATGGTGTGTGCCCTATCAACTTTTTGCATGTGGTCCTATATGCCCATAATACTGCTGGTACTTTGCGGTCCCAATCGTCTCTGTTGACATCACAGATCTTTGTCAGTGCGTTCTCTAGAATTTTGTTGAAGGCTTCTACTATGTCATTCGCCTGTGGATGATACGGTGTGCTCTTTTAGTGATGAACTTCAAACTCTTCAGTCATCGCGCGGATGGTGCTATTTATGAAGTGTATGCCTTGGTTGCTCATCAAAACTCTTGGGCACGCAAATCTAGTGATTACTTGTTCAAACAAGAAGTGTGCAGTTGTCTTTGCGCTGCAATCTTTTACTGGTGCGGCTTCCGCCCATCTTGTTAGGCATTCCGTCGCGGTGATAATGTATCTTGCCCCTGTCCTTTTGGCTGGTGGGTTAATTGGTCCCACAAAGTCTATTGCCCATTTGTCAAATGTCTGTAATGTTACTTGTGGTCGTAGTGGCATCTCGTCCCTTCTGTTGGGTTTGCCTACCCTTTAATAGACATCGCATCTCTGACAGTACTCTTTTGAGTCCCTGTGAATCGTTGGCCACCATAGTCCTGCGCATAGTACCTTCTGCGCGGTAGCTTTTCCTACATAATGCCCTCATGCGATTCCCTCGTGGGCTTCTACTAAAATTCTTGGTCATTCGTGTTCTAACATGTACCTTCGCAAGATGTTGTCTGCGCCCATCTTGTATAGGTGTCCTGCGATCAGTTGATAGTCGGTTGCGCGGACTACCAGGTTCTTCTGCGTGGTGGTGTATTCTTGCGACGCAGTACCTGTGCTCAAGTACTGGATGATCTCTGCGAAGTAGTCATCAGCAATCTGTACTGAGAATAACTGTGCATCCGGAAAGTTGTCTTCTAAATCCGTAGGTTCTTCTCCATTGTGACCCTGGACAGATGGTCAGGTCCTGCATTCAGTTTTCCTGGTTTAACTATTACTTCAAAATCAAATTCTTGAAATAGCAGTAACCATCGACAGATTCTCCCCCCCAACACTGGCTTGTTGACTAGGTATTTCAGGGCTGAGTGATCTGTAAACATCTTAAAGTGTTTTCCCAATAGGTAATGTCTAAACTTCTGCAGTGCATAAACCATGGCTAGGCCTTCTCTTTCTGTCGTGTTATAATTATGTTCTGAGTCTGATAACTTTCTGCTTGCGAACGCTATCGGGTGATCCAAGTCTCCCGCTCCTGGCTGCGCTAAGATAGCTCCCAGTGCTATCGTTGATGCATCTACATGCACATGGAATGTCTTTCCCCAGTCTGGAAATACTAGTATTGGTGCGGTAACCATCTTTTCCTTCAAGGTATCCAGACCATGTTGACACTCGTCATTCCATTGATACTTTGTATCCTTCCTTAATAGTTTTTCCATTGGTGTTGTGATCTGGGCATATCCTTTGATGAATTTCCTGTAGTATCATGTGTGTCCTAATGTTGTTCTTAGCTGACAGACTGTTTTTGGTACTCGTAAGTTAACAATGACTGCGATCTTGGCCAAACGGTGTTCCAAATATGCATTTCTTGATGTTCAGTGATATCTGGCATTGTCTACATCTCTCTAACATCAGTTGTAAAACTTCCACATGGTTTTTCAACAGACTATAAACTGTCCAGTCATCCAGGTATACTTCGAAAAACTGATGGATGAATTCCTTAAATGCGGCGATGACCACTCTGGAGAATATTGTGGGTGCATTCTTCAGTCCAAACGGCATGACTGTGTACTGATAAGATCCCCATTCTGTCGCAAACGTGGTCTTGTGTTTGTCCTCCTGTGCTATCTTAATCTAATGGTAGCCTGAGAATCCATCAGTGAATGAGTAAGCTTCATGTCCCCCCACATTCTCTAACACTTCATCCGTGAACGGTGTAGGGAATGGGTAGTGTAGGCATGCATCATTCAACTTCCTCAAGTCGACGCATATCCTGATCCCTCTTCCTTGTTTCTTGTCTTGTACTACCATCGGGCTTATCCATCCGGATTCCTCAACTAGTTCGATGATGTCGGCTTCGAGCATTCTGTCGATCTCATCTTTAACTTTCTGTTTATATATGGCGTTCAGTTTGTAGGGTCGTTGTCTAATAGGTCTCGCTTCAAGTCTGAGTGGTATCTTCATCTCTCCTAATTCTCCGACTATACCCTTCATCTCTGTAAATGTTGTGGGAAAAAGGTCATTATATTCGCGCAACAACTCGGTGATGATTTCTACTGTCTGCTCATCCCAGTAGTCTCCAATGCTAGCCATTTTGGGCTGCTCAGTTGTCCCGATGTTAACTTTCTTTACCTTGATTGGCGCGGAAATGACTTCTGATTCTATGGGTGGTCCTTCCACATCCCTTTCGCCTTCTACTTCTTCGATCTGAATATCGCGTGGATCATCTTCATCTGGTGCTTCCTCCTGTACATGGTAACATGACAGTAGTTCCTTGACTGTCTTTTTATTTTGTTGTTGCTCTTCTGTGATAAATTCTATTTCCGGTTCTTTGGTGAATATTACTCCTCTTATTCGTTTGAGGGCTGCGTCTATGTTGGGGTTCTCATGCTCGAAAGAGAAAGTGATTGTGAAGTTTTGTTGCAATGTCCTCCATGTTGTAGTTCCTTTGCGCAATTCCTGGTCTGTATATCAGTTCGCTGGTATGCCCTATAAAGTATGTATGAAGTGATGAGGCCATTCCTCCGGTGGTGTCATTTTCCACAGTGTTTTGCACTTCACCAAGTGTTCCACTAGTGCCTCTTGTCCTTCGTATTCCTGTTGTTTGTTGTATTCATGTTCTGTGTCGAACCTTATGCGCAGTAGTCGCTTACATTGATACCAGTGTGTGATGGTCTCTTTATGTGCGCCCCACCATCTTGTGGGTGTGGCCTTGAGTGTTAAGTCAAGTGCTAACAGTCGTTGGTTTTCTAATACTCCGTCTTCATATTGTGTCAAGAATGTTTCCAAATCATTAGTCCGTGGAAACTGGGTGGTTCTCTGGTTTCTATGCCTACCCATCTTACTGCGCAGTCTATTCTTGCACATCTTCGCGTGGATACTTCGTGTAGTCTCTGCTGCCAGTTTTCTACCTCAGTGTCTGAGTCTGTTGCGCATGAAGTAATGCTCCGCCAACTGAGTACCCCATCTGCAGTTGGGTTTACGTAATCCTCATCGTGCGCAGTTGTTCTGTACAACTGACCGATCTCCTCTAAGTCCAGGCAAGTGGGTTCTACAAACCTCTCCCCTTCCGATGGATCTAGTGGTGCTATGACCCTGTATTCTCCGGATTCAAATGTCATTTTCCTGGTTTTCAAATTGATTATGGCATGGTTGTCAAACGCCCAATCCAGACCAAGCAATGTCGGGTAAGGTGTTATCTCGTCTACTATTTCAATGACTTCAAAATCTGCTTTAGTGCGCACTCCATCAAGATCTACTGTCACTCCTTTCAGTCTACCTATTGGTAGGATTCTATGTTGGTTTACTAGTTTCAATTGGACATTTGAGTATCCCAGTGTTGGCTCTCCCATACATTGCCATGTCTTCTTTGGTAGCACATTCACTTCCGATCCTAGGTCTAGTATAATGTCTCCCATATTGAAATCCCCAATGTTAGCATTTAGTCTAAATTCTCTGCTTGTTCTTCTTCTTGTGTGTAGGTGGTTAATGGTTTTGGGTTCTAGCGTTTCTTCCGTCTCGCTGCTACATTTCTCTAGAATGTTTTGCAATATTTTCACAGATGAAGGATCACTTAATACTTTCACGCATGATTGTAAAAAGCCTTTGATTGTACTTACTTGTCCCAGGGGTTGCATTCCGTTGGTATGATCCAGTGAGGGCGGCATCTCATATTCTGGGGCTTCCTTGAATGGTTGTGCAGTTGAAGTCGACGTTGTGTCCTCCTTCTGAAATTCTTCTCTGGCTTCCTTAAAGGTTTCCTTTTCTTTTGACGCGTCAAACTGCTTTCTTGGTTTAGTGTTCTTCACCCATTGGTTCTGTGTTGGTTCCTGTCGAACTGCATCAGTGCCTATTTTCGTTCCTCCACAAGTGACTATGTTGATGTTTCGTCCGTCATCCCTTGCCTCGGCTGAAATCCACTGAACATTCTGATTGTTCTGGTTCCTCTTTTCCTAAATCTTTACTATTAGTGTCGGACATTCCTCTATATCGTGGTCCGATGAGCGGAAATACATACAAGTGGCTGGTGGAAGTGGACATTCATGTGCATAATGTCCTAGTTGCTGACAATTGTGACATGTGACTGGTCCTCTACCCCGTCCAAAAAATCCTCTAGCTCGTCCTCCTCCTCGGTAGCCTGCTCGATCACCTCTTGGCGCATTATACTGTGGTGCTTGATTGTACTCCGCGGTATTGTACTGGGGTTGTGCCGGATTGTACTGTGACTGGGCGTTATTGTATGGTTCTTGCGCAGTGTTGTATGGGGTTGGGGCCTGATTGAACTGTGGCGTTGCTTGCCCAGTCATCATTTCAGCCTGTACCCTGTATGCATCTGATGTTCTCTCCCGCATCAGCTCCATAGTTCTACAATCTTTATCATCGTGGCCCACTAATTTGCAGAAGGTGCAAATATGAATTCTTTGGAACTGTCTGGTATTTCTGCATCATCGTGCAGTGATAAGGGTCGTGACCCGGTTTCTTGCATATTTCACACCATAATCCTCCCTATGGTAGCAAATTTGGCATACCCGTTGCCATGTACTGTGCGAATGTTGGGCATTCGTTCTTGTGGTGTCCTTCTGTCCTGCATGTGGTGCACCAAACGACTTCTCGTTTGTCCTTGTTCTTATTCTGGTTCAGCTGAAATGTTAAGTTCTTCAAATCCTCCTTCAGTTCTTCGATAGTCGGGTCCGTCTGTTGGTATTGGTTCTCTTCCAGTTGCAAGGTTGTCTGTAGAGCCTCTGCCTGCGTCTGAAATTTTTGTTGTCGTAAGGGATATTTTAAGTGTGGGAGTAGTGAGTTGACAAACAAGTGTCGATGCTGCATCTTGGTCGTAAGGTATTTTAACTTTCCCTTCAGTCGCTTCAATCTCTGATCAATCTCCCATACAAATTCTCCTGGTTTCTATCTGATTTCAATCATCTCGTTCATGTACTGATCCTCTGAGCTCGGCTTCTGGAACTCATTTATCAATAATTTCTTAATGTCGGCCAATGTCCTTGTCGTCCCAAGGGCATTGTTTGTGTCTAGACTCATGTACTAGTCTAGTGCGTGGTCTCTTAGCGTAATCGCTAGCTGCACGAGTTTGGTATCTTCATCAGTGATCTGTTTTGCTTCCCAGATCTTTGCACAAATGAACAAATGCTTCTCAGGGTCTTTTACTGCTTCCCCTCAAAATTCTAGTAATCTGATAGTGGGATCGTGTCCTGCCATTCTGAATACTGAACTACTACCTCCTCCGCGCGGTGTAGATACTTGACTAGTGCTGCCTGAACTGGCTCCTCCAGTTGTTGCTCCTTGTGTAGATGTGCTTCTTGTTGTCGGACTTCCTCCGAACCTCAATTGCCTAAACGGTGGTGTTCTCTTTGGTGTATTAGTCGCACATGGGTTTATGGGTTCCACACTGACATTAATATGGATAGGATGGCTGCCTTCTCTTCCCGTTCTTGGGCCTCTCGTCTTCCTCTCATATGTTGCACGTAGGATTTCCTCAATTTTCTCCACAGCTCAGAGATCCTCTACCTCTTCCTCATCGCTCGCCAAGCTTTCCCTCGCAGCTACGGCTCTCTTCTTGGTATTCACCTTATATTGGTAGGGTACTCCGGTACGCGTCGTTTCGGATGACGCCAAGATCCACTTGAGTTGGTCGTCATCCATCATGATCGGGTCCAAGGGTTCCTCCTCCTCCTTGCCTTTATCCTTACCTCCTTCCATTTATCCTTTCTCTGTCAGTGTTTCCCCCCTTCCCCCATGCACGCAAGGAAGTTTAGCTGTTTGATTCCATTGTCATTACACCTTTGTTATATAGCAGTATCTTAATATAAGTATATAAGGATTGAATGTACCTTCCTCGAGGTCCACGTAGAAATTCTTGCTCTGCTGCGCTGTATGACTTCGCTGTGTCAACTGCAAATTCTGTGATGAAACCTGCCACAATACTGTCAAGCCAAAAGTCTACTGCGCGGATGAATTTGTTGTTCACCTGTTGTAACTGCTCAATCTGTACCAAAGTCCAATCTAGTTGTCGAATCCGGTTCGTCGTGTGGTTATCCTTCAACCTCAGTATCCACTCCTGTAGTAGATGCGGAAAATCACAGAAAAAGACTTCATGTAGATCAATAAACACGTATTTGTCCAGATATTTGCGAGGTGTGATTCTAGGGTTTCTATTGTCTTTCTGTGCAAACTCTAGCTCTTTGGTTCTCAACCAGCCTTCGATTTCTGCTTTTGAGGGGTTCCAAGGTCTCAACATTCCCTTCTAATGGTTCATTGCTCTTCTTGGTTCGCTCGTTCTTTTCTCGTTCAATCTATCTCATCTACTCAGTCCTCTCTTGTTCCTATTAACACGGCAACGGAACCATTTCTTGGTTATCTATTCTTCTTCCCTTACCTTTTGAATTATTGACCCAGGGTTCATGTCTTTCGGGTTTCCAACAAAGCCTCTAAAACTATCGGCCCTCCTGGTAAACCAGAAGGAAACACAGTACACAGAGTGCACTGCCCAGTCTCACCCGAGATAGCTTTAAATGGGTGGCTGCAAGACTCAGGTGTTTACAGCCTAGGATTGAGTATGAGATAGGGGTTTATTATTCAGAGCCATGTACTACGAATCGTGATTGCGATCTACTATTGTTCACGAGTGTGCTTTTATCTCTCACAGTTTATTTCCCGAACAACACAATCGTATTTCATAACAATGTATTAACTCATTCATTAAGCATAACAACTAACTGCTGAAAGAAACCAAAGATGTACATGCATTCATCACATTACACAGATATTACCGTGGTTCATCCCCTCCTGGGCTACGTCCACAAAGATTTGGCTCTTGGCTCTTTTATTATGGTAGTGCCGCGCGCTTACAATTCTCCTCAGATGGGTAAGATCTTTATGAGGCGAACTAGATCGCACCAGGGTCCACAGCCTGCGATCTAATCCTCAAACCTTCCTTCTCTCCTCTGTTCTTAGCTCAACAGCTTACAAAAATGGTTCATAGCAGTATTACATAACACATCAACTCGTACATAACTATGATGGAATGCTACAAAAGCTAAACTAATACAAAAAGTGAACCAACCTCTCTATGACACCTGCATATCTATATTTATATATATCGGGCTCTTCATCCATTTACAATGTATTACCAAAACCCTAACCCTACTGACGTTAGGTCTTCCTTCCATGCGCGCGTGTTGTTCTTCCTCCAGCTGTCGCTTTCCTTGTGCACACTTTCATGCATGCGCGCGTGTTGTTCTTCCTCCAATTGTTACTTCAGTTTCTACACGCTTTCTTTCCCACGATCATCCTTCTTTCCACTTCGGCCTGGTGCCAACACCAAGCAGTGACAGTAAAGCAAAAGGAGTTATGGATCTAATTCATTCAGATGTGTGTGGACCTATGTCATCCACTTCACTCAGCAGGTATGTTTACTATGTTTCTTTTATTGATAACTTTTCTCGCAAAACTTGGATTTATTTCTTAAAGAATAAAGATGAAGTCTTTAGTAAGTTTAAGGAATTTAAAGCTCTTGTTCAAAATCTTTTCGAGAGAAAAATAAAAGTTTTAAGATCTAATAACGGAAGAGAATTCACATCTGGTGAATTCAAGGAATTTTGTAAAGAAGTTGGGATTAAGAGGGAGCTTTCTACTCCATACAATCCTCAGCAAAATGGTGTTGCAGAAAGAAAGAATCAATCAGTTATGGATGAAGTTAAAGCCATGATTCATGATCAGGACTTCTCAATGTACCTTTGGGCAGAAGCAGCAAGGACTGTTGTATATGTACAGAACAGAAGTCCTCATAAAGTTCTTGAAAATAAAACTCCAGAAGAAGTGTTTTCTGGAAAAGTTCCAAAGGTTAGTCACCTAAGGATATTTGGTTGTCTAGTGTATATTCATATTCCCAAGGACAAAAGGACAAAGTTGGATCCTTCAGGTAAGAAGGGTATATTTTTCGGATACAGCGAAACATCAAAGGCATATAGAGTATGTCTCTGGATACAAAAAGATTGAGAGCAACAGAGATGTTATCTTTGATGAAGATGCATCTTTCTGCAAATCAAAAAGAAATCATGTAGATGAGGTACATGATGAGGAACCTACAGCTTCTAAAGTACCAGATACAGAAGAAGAAGAGCTTGTACCTGAGAATCATGATATGATGGAGCCTCAAAAACCTGTTGATTCACCCACATAAGTGATTACATATCAGAAAAAACCAGGTTGGGCTCGTGAACTCATTCAAGATGCAGAAAGGTATGGTGCCCCAAATAAGACTTTCAGAGAAAGTAAAAGACTTCGATTATATTCCAACTATGTTGCACTTGTGTCTAACATCTTTGATGCAAAACCTTCCAGCTATGAAGAAGTCGTTGAGAAGAAAGTGTGGCAGGATGCCATAATTGAAAAATATCAATCAATTATGAAAAATGATGTTTGGGACATAGTTCCGAGACCAAAAGAAAAATCTGTGGTAACATCTAAATGGTTATACAAAATCAAGCATGCTATGGATGGTAGTATTGAGAAATTCAAAGCAAGGTTTGTAGCTCATGGGTTCTCTCAGAAAGAGGGAATAGATTACGAAGAAACCTTTGCTCATGTGGCAAGATACACTTCCATTAGAGCTACTATGGCTATAGCTGCAAAGATGGGATGGAAACTACATCAGATGGATATGGACTGCAAAGACTGTTTTTCTTAATGGTGTGATAGAAGAGGAAGTGTATGTGGAGCAGCCACAAGGATTTGATTTGAGACACATGACAGTCAGACACATGTGTGCAGATTAAAGAAAGCCTTGTATAGCTTGAAGGAAGCACCAAGGACATGGTATGGAAGAATTGATAATTTTCTAATGAGCTTGGGCTTTGTTTCCGTCCTAATACACACTTGCAAACATGAGATAAGTCATGCTCACTTAGTGTGTCCGTGGAGGCACAATGCCTAGGTTCAAATCCCACGCTGTCACTTTGACTTGAACCTCTTCCGTCTAGGCTTACTCCTAGGGAAGCCAAGGGGGGTAGACTCTAGTTACTATGTGAATTATTAGATGAATTCTAGGAGTTAATTTTAGTTTGTTAAAGGTGAGAGGGGAAACTAGCCTATATGGCAAGCAACAATGCAAATGCAAATCTTTCAATGAGAGTCAAACCTTTCCCTAAGTCAACTATGACTAGTGCCTAAGGTTGGGCAAGGGGTCAATTAGATTATACAAGAATTAAATACAACTATACAAGATACAAACAATGCTATGGGATATAACAAGGAATTATGTTACATTTGAGATATACAAATTGAAATACCAGATAGTTTACAATGAACAAGATGAACTAGTTAATTACACAATATACATGAAAGAGATAGTTAGATAAATGAAACATTCACCTCACAAAATGAAATGATGAAATATATCATACATAAAACTTTAGGAGAAAGAATAAGCACATTAGATGATATTACAAATATACAAAGGAAACTAGATTATACATCAATCACATGAGACACCAAAATGTAGATATGCTTGAAATGTGAATGGCTTGAAATACCCAAATGTATGAAAAGTGAATTGCCTTAAATGTGATTGTGAAACTTGAAATGAAATATTTGCTTGAAAAGGACTTGTTTGGAAAATAAATCACACCACCATAAGATTGCTTGCAAAATGAAATTGAGATGTCATGTTGTGAACTTGCCTTGAAAAATGTATTGCAAGTATTATGAATGTAGTGTGTAGCTAAATTTTAATAGATTTTAGATGTCACTTTGATTGGGGGATTAAGTTTGATATATTGAGTCCTAGACTATGTGACTACCCCAAAACCGTTATTATTCTGACCAAAAGGGAGTGTTGGGTGCTCAAGAAGTATGGCAACGAGGCCTACCCTAGCTCCACAGGTCAAACCCAAAGTTGCAAGGTACTCCACCCGGAGGATGCCGAGCACTGTGAGATCGTCCCCGACCTAGCACCCCGAGTTTCTTTCCAAGTCTTTCATTTTATGGTGCAAGAATAATAAGTGGTTATGGATGCCTAGTTATTACCTCCAACCTTTGCCCTTTCTTGTCACCCAGGATCCAACTAAGTGGCAAGGGGAGAGAATACGGGGCAAACGTTGGGACATAAATTTTATTTGAGCAATGATTTTAAATTAAAACAAGTCTTCCGTTATTGCAAGGATGGCTTATGCCAATTTGCAAGATGGGGCAAAACAAATGTATGTGAAATGTTTTATTAGTTTACCTTAAACAAATAATGAAATTAGTTTATTGCTTTACAAAACAAATGAAATTATGGTTGCCTCACAATTCCGGTCATGTGGAGGCACAATGCCTACCGTTTGACCAGTGTGGGTATAAATAAAGAATTAAAATTAAATTGCTTGAAAGAATGAAAAGACTTGAAAGCAAAACTACTCCAACAATGGCACTAGTGGAGGCACAATGCCTACCGTATTGACCAAGTTGGGTATTATGCAAAAAATAGAAGACTTTTGAAAATGAAAATGCAAACCCCACAACTATGGCACAAGTGGAGGCACAATGTCTACCGTTTTGGCCAAGTATGGGTGTAAAAATGAAAAGCAATAAAGGGAAATCCTAACTATTACAATATCAGATTTTTATGTAAATTTACAAGAATGCCACCCAAGAGACTCTAAAGGGTGGCTTACAACTATATAGAAGATGTAGGAGGGAAGGGGACTTGATGTCCCAACTTAAAAATGCCCTTTGGAGGCCTTTGGGGTTAAATCACTTGTAGCAACTCTCCTTTGATGCTAAAAATCTGCATAAAATATGTCAAAGGATACTATCTTGTGTATGCTACAAAACCATGAAACTTGTTAAGTTTAGTTAGCCCAATGATACATAAACTTAAATGGAAAATTTGAGATTGATTTTGAAACTTTTAGAACCTATTCCACATCATAACAATACATAGAAAAGAGAATGAGAAAGAAAAGAAAGGTTAGATAAATCTTGGAAACTTTGAAATGATTAAAAGAGTTTGGCTTTCCACTCTAAAGCCACTCTTCCAATCCAATAGTGATTCCCCAAAGCTTGCCTTTGCTACACAAGAAGAATAGAGGTGAGAGCATCCAAAGAAGCTTGCAAAATACTTTCCAAACTAACTAAGGAACTACCACAAAATCAATAGCAATACTACTACCAATAGCACCCAATACAAAATACTTTGCTTGAGTCTCTAAATACAAGCTAGTGAAAGCAAAATGCAAAACAATGGAAATATATCACCTCACAAGAATAAGATGGATACACCAAGAAGACTCCTAATGCACACCATAGATTCTCCAAAGCTTCCTTTATTATCCACCAAAATATCACCACAAATACTTGTAGCAAGATTCATACATGAGAGAGCATGAGAGAGCATGAGAAAGTGAGGAAGAGAGAAAGAATTTTGGCATAATAGACTTGCTATGAGAGGAGATGATACAATGAGGAGGAGAGGCCTCAATTTATAGGAGAGGAGGAGGGAGCCCACTTGGATGGGCTCTAAGTGTCACCCATCCAAAGGGGGAGGGTCCCATCAAAGAGAGCAAGTGGGAGGATGAGGGGTGAGTTGGGAAGGGGGAAACCCCTTTCCCTATTATCTAAAAGTCAAGTGGAGTCAAGTGGGGAACTTTCCTAAGTTTTAGGGGTTCCCATGGTGTATTTCATTTTTTATGAAATATGAGCAAGAAGGAGGGGGGGACGTATTTCATTTTTTATGAAATATGAGCAAGAAGGGGGAGGGGGGCTCTTCTAGGAGAATGATGAATGTGGGTTGTGGGTTAGGCTAAGGGGGTTTTTCTAAGTTGGAAAATGTTTTCC
>CBVK0100603097.1:0-17077 GCA_900067695.1 Picea abies | reverse complement strand
CTAGCGGGACCGAAGGCTTTTCGAACCCATGACTAGAATTATTACTAACACAATGGCTCTTGGATGATCTCTATCCTCTGAGATCTTTATGAAGAAGATAGTCACAATTTCACCTTTTGTCATCTTTGTTATTTTGAAGCCGGCCCGTCAATGTAAGGGTTTGAGTAGGTGATTGGCTTCCTTGTCCTGATGTCATCTTCCTTCCATTCATTGATAGTTGTCTCTGGTAAACCCATTTGTATTACCCACAATAAGTCTTCCTCTGAAGTCTTGTCTTTCAAGAACTTTGAAGTTGCTTGATCCATGAAGCTTATCTTCCATCATAGTTTTTTATTCATCATAATTTTAGATTCTTCACAACCCTTTGTCAACTAGGCTACAAAACCTAACGACTAGTCTAGGCTAGCACTTTTAGGTTTTATTGGACTTATGACTGCCAACAATAAGCCTTTTGAGAGATAGGAGAACACTGGTGAGCTGAAGAGCTCCTTCAGTGAGTTTGCAGAAACCCTAATTCTGAAATTTCTGCAGAAATTAGCGAAACCCTAGGGCCAAAATTTAAAAATGCTCGGAATGTCACTCTGAGAGTCTCTGGAGATGCGCTAGAGGAGGCCGTACTCTCCTGTGCCAAAATTAGCCCCAATGTTCAAGTATTAAGGGCTGAAACACCACTGAGAAGGAGGTCGTACGGATTTTCTAGAAACCCTAGGAGGGTCATACGATTTTGCAGAAGAGGAGAAATGGTCGATAAAATCTTGTAGCTTGTGCAATGGGTTCTTCAAGACCTATCCTCTGATACCATGTTGATTTTTCATAAGCTAGGTTAAGCATGAAGTTTATTCCATTTTAGCATTTCACTTAACCATAAAAAATAATGTTGCAGCAACCAAGATCACAAGAAGAAACACCATGAATAAGAACACAATAAGTATCTTGGGAAACCCTTCTCAACAAGGAAAGAAAACCCAACCAAATCCTTTGCTATAATCTTCAAGAGAAAGACCTTCACCACCAAGAAAGACCTAGCACACAAGAGGGTGCTTAAGCCCTAGAAGACTAGCGCCCAAGAGAGGTGTGCACCTTTTACCAAGTAGATGTATTTGTTGTAATTTCCAAACACACAAGAAAGATATGATTCCACAATGGGGAATCATCCCTTACTTATATTAGACTTGTCCAATCAACAAAGGCATCTATTGGCTCAACAAGGCCGACCTCTCTAAGTCACGTTATAATTATTATTATTATTATTATTATAATTAATATTAACCATATTAATTATCTTTTACACTTATTGTTAAACACATTAAGGTGGGGCCGACCTGTACCCTTTACATAACAATTAGGGTTACAGGAAGGACTAACTCTTGAACAACATATAGCAAAGGATCTGATACACCCACTAGTGCTCATCCACTAGGGGCACATCCATAGGGATGTCATAGCTCTGACTCACTGCATTACATAGAAGAACCAGATCTACACATGTTCACCTGTGCTCATCCACAGGCATGTCCACTCTACAGATCTTCTTTCCCACTACCTCACACAGGAGAATCATCTGGAGTTTTCTCGTCAACTCTGCTGCTCAGAGAAGGCTAACACATCATCTTCATTTATGTTCACATGACGATGCACCCAGCACTTTGGGATTTCACACGTTCACCTTGTGCTCAGCCACAAGCACATCCAACTCATCAGATCGCCTTTCCCACTGGATAATCATCTGGAGTTCTTCTCACTCTCTGAATGGAGGAGGTCATCTCTACGTTCCTAGCTCTATCTCAAGCAGGAACCACGTACACTTCTTAGGGGCTTTCTCTCAAGTTTGTAAGCTGGAAGAAAGACTTCACATAGCTGCAATGATCCACACCTCACAGGTTTGTAAGCTGAAGAATGTCTCACATAGATGCATTTATCAACAATCTCTTCCCACTTTTCATTCCACTTAGACTTGACCTCTAGGGGCTTCACTTCCATTTCTCTCTCCATCTCCATCTTAATCCCCCTAGGGTCACTGGGATCACCTCCCTAGAGTGACCTAGTCACCCTTGAAGTGTCGGAACTACATCGAGGTGACATTGGGTGTAGGATTCTGAAGTTGTAGCACTTGCTTTTTGGTTGGGTCGGGCTTTGCCCAACCTACAAATTGCGCTATAATAGGTTGGAAGCCCACATGTTGGGCAGTGTACCCTAGGGCTTATTAGTCACTGAATTGAGGACGTTGCAATAGTAGATAGCTAGATACCCTACAGAGATAAGATGTATCCTTCTCCGCCTTGGACGCAGTGCCCTACACCCTTGACGTTGTCATTCACTTGATGATGACATCACCTTCTAGTGTTTGATGGTGATGGGGTTTGATGATCCCTAGGGGTTTCATGGATGACTTGCCATGACCTTGGACAATGAGATGCACCATTTCCATGATTACGCCTTGAGATGATGCCACGTGGCCTTGGGAGGCCTTCCTTCACCTTTAAGAGGCTTGACGTCACCACACGTGTGGCATTATGATGGCGTATTTGCATGTTTTATCATTTGTAGAGGTTAATTGAGGGATTGGCCCCACTTATAGTCATTTCACTTTATCATGTAAAAAAAAGCGTTAGGGTTTACCTCATATAAAGACGCTAGCGCTTGGATCATTTTTCATCATCACATTCCTCTCACACTTGTGGGAGAACCTCCAAAAAGTTCTTTATTTCTCCTCTCCTGACTCCTTTTACTCATGTGCTAATCTTGGAGAAGGATCTTTGTGGATGGTTTGCTCTCTTGGATGCTAATCTTTTGCAATTAGGGTTTGAATGATCTTGCTACTTGGAAGAAGTAAGAAATTTTCTGCAATTTATTGTTTCTTGCTAATGCTAAAGGTGTTAAATTGCTATCTTGTTGCAAGTTTCTTTGTCTTGTTGAAACCCTAAGAAAGAGACATAAATGCTTCTCTCCTTCATAAAGTTTTTATTGTCCAAGTTTGTGAAGCATTCTTTGCTAAGGTTAAAATCCTAAGGCCCAAAAGTGCTTGCAATTTAGGGTTTTAACCTTTGATCCTTGACCTAAGGGGAATAAAGAGAAGGAAAAAATGGTACCAAAGGCCCAAGAGTGTTTGCACCCTAGGAACCTTTTTCTTCAAAGACTAAAACCTAAGGCCTATTGAGCCCAAAATCTCACCTTTGAGATTTTGATGGTCAAAGGCCAGTGTTCCTTTCAGGCTGGCATTCACAGGTTCTTCCGGACAACACAGCGCTATCATTCAGAGATCTTCCAGGCACATTGGTTCTTATTCTTGTCAACTAGAGGATGGCTACTTACATGAGTTGAGTTCAGAGCTTGTTCCAATATTTTTCTCAGTTATTTCAGGATGAGCTATTAGTTTCAGGAAAAGTGTGATAGACTTGCGGTATTTTGGGACACTTATTTCCCATGATGATATTATAGACCCCTCATATCAATTATTTGATACTTTATTCTTACTCCTTGTCCAACTCTGCTTCCAATGAGTATAAACTCGAGGGTATTTGGACAAGTTTGCTTTTTAGTAATGAGGTGGCACAAGTGATGATGTGGCAAAATGAGGTGGTGACCCATGTGAGGCATGTTGTCATCCTTATACACACCTACAAGCGTGGAGAAGTCTCCAACCCACTTGGTGTGTCCTTAGAGGCACAATGCCTAAATCCAAACCCACTGTCACCTCGACTTGAACTTCTTCTGTCTAGGCTCACTCTTAGGGAAGCCAAGGGGGGTAGACCCTACTTACTATGTAAGTTGATTAATGTGATCTAAGAGTTAATTTTAGTTATTAAATTAGGGGGACCTAACCTATATGACAAAAAGCAATGCAATGCAAAACTTCAATGACAATCAGACCTTTCCCTAAAAGGACAACTAAGACTAGTGCCTAAAGATTGGGTAAAGGGGTTAATTAAGTTTGTACACAAAGAATAGAATTAGATGAACTATTCACAAAGTAAAGAATGCAACTTTACACTTTAAACAATTATGAAATGAAATATACAGATGAAGTTGTTAAGAACAAATATACAATGGAACCAACAACTTAGATAATTGCTCAACTATACAAAGGACTGAAGAAGAATTGGATCCAATATACAACCATGAGATATCCACAAATGAAATATGTAACTCGAAAGTAACCTGGAAATAAACTATCAATGAAGCTAGTGCGCAACTTATGAAGCAGGAGAACTTGGAGATAAAGTTGTTAGTAAAGTAAATCACATGAAAATGTAAATGCCTTGAACATAAAACTTGCACAACTAAAAATAACTTGAAATGAAAGAATAAGTGTTGTGAAAGTGTTGTAAGTAAAGTTTAGGAGAATTTTAAAATCTCTCTTTAGTTAGGGGGATTAAGGTTTGAAGATGCAAGCCTAGACTATGTGTCTACCCCTAGACTCTTACTGCTTTGGCCAAAATGATTGTTGGGTGCTCAAGAAGAAGGGCAAGCAAGGCCCTTCCCTAGCTCCATAGGTCAACCCGGAATGCTTGGGCGCTCAAGCAGGGGGGACACCTAGTGTCGTGAAGTTGTCCCCGCATAAGCACCCCCTATAACCTCCACAAGTCACCATTTTTTATGGTGAAAGTTGTACCAATCTGGGTGCCTAGTTAAACTATATAAATTACTTCCCAAATAAGTTACTACCCTAATTAGTCTAGATGTGGCTACAACTTAAGATTGTTTCAAACTTGAAAGAGATACAAAGTATGATTATTTCCAATTTAGAAAGATTGCAACACAAGATTACTTCCAACTTAAAAGAGAAATTAACAAAACGTATAAGAAATGCAAGCCTTACGATATTGCATGGGTTGGCCAAGCCAAACCTCTTTGCAAGATGTAGGCAAAATAAATCAATACAAGTAAAAGAAAAGGGACTTAGAAAGTAAAATAAATTGCATCTAGCCACTCAACCTTGTCTTAAGAACAAGTGGGGAAAACAAGAAAAAAATCAAATGCTTAAAAACTTCAACAAAGACACAAGGAGGATGAAAAGCCTACCGGTTTTGTGCCAAAGTGGGTGAAAAATTAAATAAATAACTTGAAAGATAAACAAATAAACCTAGCCTCTCAACCTTGTCTTAAGGACAAGTGGGGAAAACAATTAGATGCATAAAACAAAATATAAAACTACCTAACCTTGTGATTTTGCATGGGTTGGCTATGCCAAACCACTTTGCAAGGTGTAGGCAAAGTAGAAAAATAATTACAAAACAAAAATTATTGAAACAATGAGAAGAATGCAAGTCCAAGAGACTCTCTTGGGCTACTTACAATTAAGGAAATAAGTGAGAGAAGAAGGGGGTTTTGTTACCCCAAGTTGGGAGGCTCTTCTTGAGTGTTTTGAGGCCGCAAATGGGCAATATCTCCCCTTGTCTTGGCCAGAATCTGCAAAAATCAGCAAGCAAAAGCTTGCTGGAAATTTTTGCAAAACACTAGAAAACTTGTCAATTTTTGTTAGCAAGCAAAACATAAATTTCCATATAAAAATATGAACATGTATTTGAATATTTATGAACTAAATCAGAACAGAAATATGCTTATGAATGAATGGAAGTGACAGAAATAATATCAGAAATATATTGGAGGAAACCTTTGGTTGAACAAGCAAATTTCTAGATCTGAAATTTGCTCCTTCAAACCCTATGTGACCTGGAAATAAGTGAGATCTTGTTACAAAAACAACAAGAAGGTGAGTAGATCTATGGAAAATGCAAAATACTTTGCTATTTCAAATAAACTAACTCACAAAACCTACAATAACTACCATAAGTTTCTCCAAGAAAAATACTTTGCTTGGATCTCCTAGATTAGATTATAGAAGCAAGAAATACACAAGAAAAGAAGGCAGCTATATCACCTCACACAAAATACCATGGAGAGCACCAAGAAGACTTTCAATGCACCATGAGATAACCTCCAAAGCTTCCTTTTATTAATGGAAAAATATTGTTGTAAATACTTGCAGCAAGATTTACAAGAAGAAATGAGAAAAAGAGAGAGAGAGGAGTGGGAGAGATTTGGGCAGCATAAGTTTGCTCTAAGAATAGATGTGAAATGAGGGAGGGGTGAGCTTTCTTTTATACCTAGGAGGTGTTGACCACCTATTCAACTCGGGGGTCGACTCCATGTGCCATGAAGAGATGCATCATCAGATGCTTACATGTTGAAGATTATGTGGTTTTACTGGGCAATTTATGCCTCCAACACATATTTTTGTAAATGGAATTTCCGCACCCCTGCGTGGGTTAATAATGTAATAGGTTTGCATGGGTCATAGTTAGGTCAGTTACCTTGGGATTTCTTCATTAGGGGAGTTCCTTTCACTGAGGGTTTTTTATACTCAAGTTATTAATTTGGCTTTTCAGCCTTATTAATTTCCCTTGAGTTTTTCCCTTCCACCATGCAATAATTCCTCCAAAGTGATGAAAGGCATTCTAATGGAGTTATCCTCTGGTAACTAGTGTTTAGGAATGATGTAAATGACCATGTATGACATCTTAGAAAGTTTCGCAGAATTCCGTCGAGTTTGATAGGTTTTTTTAATTAATTAAAATTACCTAAAGTTGGGTAATTTAATTAATTAATTTTAATTATTTTTGAGCAAATATTGCAAAAACTAGGTCCTTGGGCTTTTGCTAGGGGTATTTGTGCTCAAAAGAAATGGAATGAGACCCCCTACACCCTAGGACCAAGTTTAAGCTTAGTCGGACAAGTTTTGCTAGGTCAAAACAAGAGTCTCATCAATCAAAACAACAATTTTAATTGCTAAGTCATGACATAGGGAAAATGTCATTTTTGCAATTTTGAGCTAATGGGGTAAAGTAAAGATGGATAAAGGTGAGAGAGTTGATTCCTAACCTACCCAACCCATGTTCTAACCTTTACACACACCCCTCACCCTCAACTCACTTGAACCCATACGCCCCCTAGGGGATTTGCACCCTCCTAGCTTGCAAAAACATTTGAACTTGAGTTTTAATGAGTTGTAGGCCCCATTCTCCACATGTGCGTCCTTCTTAGCCTTCCACATCACCTATTGCTTGGTCCCACACTCCAACTCACCCATTCCACCTCACCAATCCATGCCAAAACCCTAAGTGGTGCGCCCCCCTCCTTGAATTTCTCTCCTTTGCTTGGGTTTTGACACATGGCAATGATCCAAGAGGGGTCACTTTGCCTCTCAAGGTATAAATAGAACCCCTCCCTCACTCATTTCTTAACCATCTCTTGAGCTATTGTTATGCTACTGGATTTTCGCCCCATCTCTCTCTCTCTTGTTCACCTTGCATCCATTCCACTTTGCTCTTGAGAGTGTTGGAGCAACTTGTTGCTGCAAGACTCTCATTTTGGATTAATAGAAAAGCTTTGGAGGATTTGAACCAACAAAGAGTAGTCTTGTTACTTCTTGCACATGAGGTGATGTTGTATCTTATGCATTTTGTGTAGTATTGAGTAGATTTCTTGAGTAAAGTAGTTTACTTGGGTAGGTTAAGCAATAGTATTATTGTTGGCCTAAATATGTTGGGTAGCTAGTGAGCTAAAGTAGTTTAGGTTGTTGGCTTATTCAACTTATTATCTATTCTTGTACCTCACATTGTGTTTCAAGATTGTAGGTTTACCTCTAGGGTTTTGTTGGGATAGCCTCAAGGAAGAGTCTCCTCTCAAAGCCCACCTAAACTCCATTGTTTTTCAGATCTGATTTTTCTGCTTATTCATTCCATATTTCAGTTTGCTAACAATCATAGATATGTCACTTTAAATCAACTTTTATTTGGATACTTGTATGAGAAATATTTCTCCCTAAAAACATAAATTTTTCTTGACTTTTGTGTGTTGTGCAGCATTTCTAGCAAGCAATAGCTTGCTGGTTTTTGCATGTTCTTACCAGGTATAAGGTTTATGCTGCCCACTTTTGGTCACACAACACCTCAAAGGCTCCTCCTTTGATTGGGTAACGAAACTCACCTTTCTCCTACCTTTTTCTAGCATTGTAGCAAGCCCCCGGGAAGTTCCCTTGAGGCTTGCATTCTTGTATCTAGTTCATTCATTGTAAAGTTATTTTTGCCTACACCTTGGGTGAGAGATTGGCACAACCAACACCCCAAAATCGTGAGGCTAGGGTGTATTTTAATTTTCTGCAATTTCTTTTCATTATTTTGTCCCACTTGTCACGAGGGCAAGGTTGTGTGGCTAGGATTGTCTTAGTGATAGTTTAGCTTTTAGATTCCAACCCCCTTTGGCACAAAAAAGGAAGGCTTGCCTCCACCTTGTGCCATTGTGAGTGGTTTGTGTTTTTCGCTTTCCATTTCAAGTTTTCTTTCATGGTTGCCTACACCTTGGATGAGTAATTGGCAAAGCCAACCCCCAACATAGTATGACTAGTTTAGTTATGTGTTTTTGATTTTCTTATGCTCATATGGTTAAAATCTTCTAAAAGTAGATCTCACACTCACATAACTAAATCTTAGCTTAAGCCCATGGAAGCATAGATTCATTCATATGCTTTAAATCTTTTTATCTTGCAAGTTTTATCTTCATAACATCTATCTTAATGCAATTCACACATGGGTAAATGGTGATAGTTTAAATCTTTTCATTGGCAAGTTGTTCTTGTCCTTTAAAGCACTCATTTCCTTTTAAGCTTGCAAACATTTATGGTTAAGTGAATGGTGTAGGAGTAACTTCTTCATTTCAACAATTCATTACATGTTCTTCATGTGTTTACATGCTTCAATCTCATGATTTAGAACACATCTTTTGGGTTGGATAAAGTTTCGGTTTTGGCATTATTTCACTGTTTTTAGGTAAGTAAAAGTCACCTAAACACTCTTAAACACTTAAAAATACTTAGTCCATAGGCATAACAACTTACTAGACTTAATAGGACACCTTAATTCACCATCTTCGCCATCTAAAACGGGGTTTGAGGAAGACAACGGAAGGTGCTAGGCCGGGGACGGTCTCACGGCGCGCGGCGTCCTTTCCAGGAGTACTCGGATCTTTAGGGTTGACCTGTGAAGCTAGGGTAGGCCTCGTTGCCTCACTTCTTGAGCATCCAGCGGCCATTTGGTAATTGAGGGAGGAGAATTTTGGGTTGACACTTAACTAGGAGTAATTCAAAATTTAATAATCTTTAAGTAACTTATTAATTCACTAAGCATTTGGACATCATTTTCTTATTGGTATATCTAATGGTTGTTGTCTAAACACTACTTGCAAGCACTCTTCACTTTTAATTTTACATGCAAGTCTATTTCTTTTTGCTTTGTGGATTAATCATCTAAGTGTCATCTTTTATGTATTGTGGAGCACTTATTCTTTAAAGTATATCTCACTTGTTAGTGTTCTTTATGGTGTGATCCCTCAAGAGGTTGTGCATCCCATTTGGAAGCACTTTCTTGTTGGGTCTTGAGTGTTGTGGCTACCATTGATAAGCAATCCAATAGAGTAAGTGCTATTGGGGCATTCTTGGCTTGATGTGTTGATAATCTTCATGCTTTGAACTCCTTTAATTCTTGCACATTAAAGCACTTGGTTAATGTGTCTCTTTGTCTCTTTGTATCTTTTGTATCTTGCAACTCTTAGACTTTCTTGTTGTAATTTTGTATCTTGTTGTGTATCTCTTGTTCATAATTGTTGTAACATCTATCATTTCATTTTTCAATTGTAAGCAATTGTATCTAACATTGTTGTGGAGTAGTTGTACTTATTTGTAATCTTTTGTAATCATTGTAATCTAAACCCCTCAAACATTAGTTGACCCCTTTGCCCAATCTTAGGCACTAGTCTTAGTTGTCCTAGGAAAAGGCTTGCTTGTCATACGTAAATCATTGCATCTTGCATTGCTGCCTTTACATCATAGGTTGATCTTTCCCCCCAACCTTGTAACTACCTAAAACCAACTCCTAGAACATAACATAAATCACATCTACTAACTAGGGTCTACCCCCCTTGGCTTCCCTAGGAGTAAGCCTAGAAGGAAGAGTTTCCAGTCAAAGTGACAGCGTGGGCTGTGAACCTAGGCATTGTGCCTCCAAGGACACACTAAGTGAGCTGGACTTTGCTCACGTTTGATTTGTGGTTTTGCAGGTTTAATCCTATCTATCAAGCAGCACATCCTTAGGGTAGCCCCTTGAGTCACCATTGTTGACCCCAAAATATCTCCTTTGAGATTTTGATGGTCAAAGGCCAGTCTATCCTTTCGGGCTAGCATCCACAGGTTCTTCTGGACAGTACAGGGCTATCATTCAGAGATCTTCTAGGCACAT
The DNA here is from genome assembly GCA_900067695.1 of Picea abies. Taxonomy (NCBI): domain Eukaryota; kingdom Viridiplantae; phylum Streptophyta; class Pinopsida; order Pinales; family Pinaceae; genus Picea; species Picea abies. Next base: position 6,785 of record CBVK0100603097.1, on the reverse strand, counting down.
TGCTTCTTATTCTTTTCAGTTAGAGGATGGTGGCTTACATGAGTTGAGTTTAGAGCTTGTTCCAGTGTTTTCTTGGTTATTTCAGGATGAGCTATCAGTTCCAGGCAGAGTATGAGAGACTTGTAGTATTTTGGGACACTTCTTGCCCATGATGATATTGTATACCCCTCATATCAATTATTTGACAGCATATTCTTACTCCTTGTCCAATTTTGATTCCGACGAATATAAACTCGAGAGTATTTGAACAAGTTTGTTTTTTTAGTGATGAGGTGGCACAAGTGATGATGTGGCAGGATGAGGTGGCGACCCATGTGGGGCCCACAAGTCACCCAACACATGCTAAATAAGGATAAATTAAAGCGAGAAAGTTTCTTACCACAAAAGCATCTTTTTGGTTTTCCGCCATAAAGCAACTTTTTGTTTTTTCTGCTTAAAGCAACTTTTCACTTTTCCTACCATAAAAGCAGCTTTTTGCTTTAGCCTTTCACCTTTTCCACTTTTCCCCTTTCTTTCCATTTCCTCTCCTCTCTCACTCATTCGCCCTGTCTCCCCTGGTGCATGCATTAATGGTTTATTTTAGCCCAAAGGTGCACCCCTCTCACATTTTTGGCCATAATTCCTTCATTACTCAACAAAATTGATTCATTCCACCTCCATTCTTCTCCAAATTTTCCCCAGATTTGACCAGAAAGCTTGGAAAAGTTCACTCCACCAGATTTAGCAAAAATCTATGCAGTGACACATGGCAAATGGACAAGGATCCACTTGGATGATGATTACTGGTTGACCTTTTTCCTAGTTTGGAAAGAGCAAGGTGAATTTCTTATTCAATGAGCTATATATTCAACAGTCCTCCACAATTGAAAAGTTGATCACTCTATTGCAGTAGCGCTATACTCTCTCATTCTCATTTCTCTCTCAATTCTAGCTCTGGATTCTCAGCTCTTTGGAGATCATTGTAACAGTTCATGGCTTTTCTCTGTGATGGAACCATTCCTCTAATTTGACATGAATAAACAGTTTTATGTGTTGTTTTTGGCCTAAATTCTTCTTGTTCCAATTGATTTCTAAATTATTGCATGTGTTTGGATCTAATCCTTTAGTGGGGGTTGATTTGGCACCATTGGAGCGTTCTTTTCTTGTTGATTTTCTCTCCTTTTCCTTCCAATATTTCGCTCTGCTTGAGTTTTCCACCAAAAATTCCACTTTTAATTGTTTATTACAGGTTTTGGGTGAGGTCAACTAACCATCATTCAAAGCCCATGTAGGGTAGCCTCCCTGTGGTTGGCATGCACCAACCCAAAACGAAAGGGGTGAAATCATTGTGACCTTAGGATAGAAACCCCTAAATTAAGTCTAGGTTTGATTCCCCCGTACTAGAGTTGACTTGAAACCTAGGGTGTCAGATTTAGCCTTAACAAGGCCCAAGAGTGTTTGCACCTTAGGGTTTAGACCTCACCTCTCTCATTTCATCTAGCACAATCTTCAACTTAATGCATTGTGACTCCATGAGCCCTAGAGGACAACAACACTAATCTAGAGTTGTTCTTGAGGTTGAAATAGCCTTTAAATTTAATATTCCCTCTCTCTCAAACATTTTACTAACTTTCCTAACCCTAACTCTAGCAAACAATTATCATTTATTGTTGTTGTTATAAAAGTTTGCTATACCCACTGAAAGTTGCTTTAATTTGTTGCATACACTCATTTACAAGTGACTTAAACTACTTAGAAAACTCTTCTAGCAATTGGATAATATTGTTCTTGTTGAAGGCTTAGTTTTCATGCTAAATAGCTATATTTCTGAGTGTTTTTATTTGTTGTTGTTGCAAAGTATTAATTGTTGTTATACAACTAATTTACTGTTGTAATTTGCAACAGCCATAGCATTTATTGATTGTCTAGTGTCTAAGAGGTCATTATTGCACTCTATGACTTGGCAATTGTCTATAAACAATTTGCAGCATAATATTGTCTTGTACAGGTACAACAATTACCTCATTATCTTCCATCTCTTTCCTAGACCTAGAACTAACCATTAGGTGACCATGATTGGGGGTTGTAGGCTTGGATAGTCTTGCTATTTGATCGCTTGAAGTCACCAGGGAAGCCTCCCTTGTGGTGGACTTATTCCATCACTAAAACGAGGGAAGTCTCTACTTAGGTGACAGTGGTAGATTCTTCCATAGTTACACAAGATTTGGGATCTTGTGGAGGGCTTTGCGCGAGTAAAAATCCTGCGATAACAATCCCAATAGACAAAACATCCACAGATTGGTTGGCCATATAAGGAATGCTTGCTGACATGTATGTATCAACTCAGTAATTTATTTTCATGCAGCTAGTGTTGTCGTCCTTATACACACTTGCAAACGTGGAAAAAGTCTCAATCCACTTAGTGTGTCCTTGGAGGCACAATGCCTAAATCCAAACCCACTGTCACCTCGATTTGGATTTCTTTCGTCTAGCCTCACTCCTAGGGAAGCCAAGGGGGGTAGACCCTAGTTACTATTTGAATTATTAAATGAATTCTAGGAGTTAATTTTAGTTTGTTAAAGGTAGGGGGAAACTAGCCTATATGAGAGGCAGCAATGCAAATGCAAATCTTTAATGAAAAGCAATGCTCTTCCCTAAGTCAACTATGACTAGTGCCTAAGGTTGGGAAATGTGGTCAATTAAAAAACAACAAAATATCTAAGTACAATTCAAAGAATAACTTTACAAATTAAAAGAGATACAATTACAACAATAAAGAATAGCTAGATGATTCAACAATATACAAAGATACAACTACATACAAATGAAATGAAATAAGCACTAGTTAGATCTATTACTCTAGTGAAGTAATAATTGAACTAACCAATTAATGGATTTTGCAGATAAGTAAAAGGAAATAGCTCAAAGATGCATTCACCACAAATACACAACTTGCAACCCAAGCTTGAAGACCCCAAAGGAGAGGTGCGCAACTTCAAGGAGGGCGGCGCATGAACAAGTGCACAACTTCTAAAGGAAAGAAAACATGGAAAGAAAGCCACCAAGGGGCACACTAGTGCGCAACTTCAAAGATGAATGAACTTGAAAACAAAGCCACCAATGGCACTAGTGCACAACTTCAAAGAGGAATTACTCAACCACAAAAATGCTTGAAAGATAATGCTTGAAGTAAAAGTTGCAGGAAATAAAAGAGCATACACAACTTAGATAAGATTATGAAATTAAAGTTTAGGTTGTGTGGGTAAGTTTTAGAGTTAAATTAAATAAGATGAAGCTGCAAACCTGGACTAGGTGACTTCCCCAATACTCCTACCGCTTTGGCCAAAAGGATTGTTGGGTGCTCAATAAGCAAGGAAAACAAGGCCTTACCCTAGCTCCACAGGTCAACCCGGAAAACTTGGGAGCTCAACAAGGGGGACACCTAGTGCCATGAGATCATCCCTGATCTAGCACCCCAAGTAGCCTCCACAAGCCCCCTTTTTGGTGGCGAAAGTTGTATCAGTATAGGGTGCTCTAATTACTAAATTAATTGATCCTCATAAAGCTACAAGTGAATGATTTAACCAATTATATTACTTGTATTAAAAGCTTAAGGAGATGAAATAACAAGTGCTTAAAGAAAATGTACAAGAAATGAAAATGCTTCCAAGAGCTTATACAAAAATGAAAAAGGAAATGCTTCTAACTACTAAGATATACACAATGAGCTAGGAAGGAAATAAATGAAACTAGAAGCATAAAACCATTAACCACTTAGCATGCTAAACTAGCCTTACGATATTGCATGGGTGGCTAAGTCAATCCTCTTTGCAGGGTGTAGGCAAAAGAAATAAAAAAATAAAATAACTTGACTTGAAATGAAAGCAAGTAAACCTAGTCACACAACCTTGTCTTAAGGACAAGTGGGGCAACAAACATAAGTTTAAAATAGAAAACTACTTCTAAATCCTAGCCTAACAATATACCATTGTTAAGAGTAGGAAAACATAAATAAAAAACGCAAAAATTTTAGTAAGCTTGATAAATGCAAGCCCAAGAGACTCTCTTTGGGCTTGCTTACAATGTGAGAAAGTAGAAGAAGAAGAGGGTATTCAATACCCTTGGTTGGGAGATTGTTTGTTGATGATTTGTGGCCCCAAATGGGCAGCACCTCCCCTTAAATGGTTCAGATCTGCAGAAAATCAACAAGTAAAACTTGTTAGAATAGCTGCAAAACAACCAATAAACCTTGGAAATTTTCTGTTAGAACAAACCCGAAATTTTAGACAATAAAAACAGCATATAATTGATGATTAAATGACCTATTCTACTACAGAAATATACCCAAAAATGCTACAGAAATATGAGTGTAAAGAACAGAAAATTTAGAGGGTTTCAAGTAGGTGAAGAGATAAATTTCCAGATCTGAAATTTATCTTTCCTTAACCCTTAGTGACCTGCAACAATAGAGCTCAAGCTACCAAATAAAGAAGGAGGTGAGTAGATCCCAAAAACAGTAACAAAATACTTTTCTAAATAAAGGAAACTACTACACTAAGATCTAAAGCATCCCAAAAACAGTGACAAAATACTTTTCTAAATAAAGGAAACTACTACACTAAGATCTAAAGCAATACTACTATAGATCTATCACAGCAAAATACTTTGCATGGATCTCCTACTCTAAGATCTAGAAGCTAAAAACTCAAAGAACCAAGATACAAATCACCTCCAATAAGATCCAAAGCCAAGCACCAAAAAGACTCCCAATGCCAAAGATTTCCTCCAAAGATTCTTTTATTCTAATAGAAGCAAGCTTGAGCAAATACTTGCCACAAGCTTGAGAAGAAAGAATGAGAACAAAAAGAGAAAGAGAGAGAGGAGTGGGAGAGATTTGGGTATAGTAATAGTAGCTGAGAAAAGATGTGTAAAACGAGGGCGGGTGAGCATTCTTTTATACTTGGGAGAGGAGAAAGACCCCTCTTGTATGAGTTACAAGTGTCACACATCCAAGAGAAATAGACAAAGTCAAGGAAGAGTCACTTTTAGGGTTTTGGTAGTGAGTTAGAGTTTGAGGGGTGAGGTGTAAAGGGGGAAAACACTTTTTCCTATGGTCAAACATTAAGTTAAACACCAAGGAGGGTGAATTTAAGATTTAGGTGGTTTCTTTCACTTTAATTTTTTAATTCTCACATGTCAATTAGCAAGGGAACACCACTTTCAGTTGTTGGCTAAGCAAGGGGGGTTCTTTAAGTGAAAATACTTTTCTAACTTAGGAAAAAGGTTAGGAAACCTTTCCCACTCTCTCTCAAACCTTTTTGCTTATTTTTTACAGGAAATTGACATTTTGACTTGGTCAATTAAACAATTAAATTGCTGACTCAAGACTGACTTGGACTCCTCATGGACAATGACCTAGCAAAACTTGTTCAATTGAGTTGAAACTTGGTCCAAGGGTGTAGGGGGTCTCATTCCATTTCTTTTGAGTACTCACACCCCTATCAAAATCCCCAAGGACCTAGTTTTTACATTTTTACATCAAAAATAATTAAAATTATCATTAATTTGGTAAATTTAAAAAATTAAAAAAAAAACTACTTAGACTCGACGGAATTCCTCAAGACTCTAGGAGATGTCTAGCATGGTCATTTAAAATATTCCTAGACCCTATTCACCCATTGGATGTGTTATCGCACGGTTTGTAGGAAGGGTTTAGATAGCTTGAGTCAATGCTTAAAACCGACGTAACAAGAGCTTCCCCACCCACTGTCACCTCCATGGGGGGCTCTTTCTATTTAGGAGGGCTAGTCCAAGGGAGACGTCCCTAAGCAAACTGGGTTAATGAAAGGCTAAAGGGTAATGGACCAAGTCAAAGAAGTTCCCTTTCACAGATTGCTACCCAAATGAGATAGTCAAGGAGAAAGATCCACTGAAGATGCACCTGTTTGCGAGACAAGACAAATAACTAGGATATGTGCTTGCAGTGGGTTAGTACTTCAAGATATAAATGACTATCTTTATCATATATATGAGCAAATGATCAAATGCTATTATTGACGAAGTCAATGATGGCTAAGCAAAGATTAATAACTTATATCACTTCTTCAACAAAGCATAAGAGATAATAGGCATTCAATATTCACAATTTAAAACCTTGTATCAATTCACAATGCAATAACTATCTCAAATTAACTCATATATAATATTGCTGCGTCATATATATTGTTGTTGCAATGATGTGACGTCAAGATTTAATATTTAGGTCAAAGAAAGACAATGAGTAAAACGTTTTGTCAAAAAGGCTTAAAGAAGCAATCAATGACTCAAAGTCTATCACAATGCATGACAAATGTCACAATGTTGTATGCAAAACAAGAGATAAAAGCATGTGACGTCAGCTATATAAGATTTGTTGTCTGCAACTTAGGGTTAGCTAGCCAAGAAGTGACGTTTTGTTAAATTCAACCAATGAAAACTTGTAAAACTTCTATGGCTATGATAAGGTGACAGGGCCGCACTTTTCTATCCAAACACAAGTTGAAATCAGCAAGACGTCACCTTATTAGGGTTAGCAAAGAAAAAGCTAGGGTTAGACGCTAGGTTAGTTAGGGTTTCAAATTGAAAGTAGTTTGGAAGAGAGTTTGAGGCTTAAACAAGTTCAAGAGAGTTTCTAGACTAGTGCCTTGGGTTCATGGAGTCAATTTGAAGTGAGACTAATGGTTTAGGAAGACTCAAACTTATAGACAAGAGGGCTAGGGTTTGATGGTGTTGCTATGGCAAGGCCACCAAATCTAAACCCTAAGAAG
>CBVK0100603096.1:0-17077 GCA_900067695.1 Picea abies | reverse complement strand
AATTTGTATCATCATCATGTAACTGTTTACAGTTTAATTATTTCATTTTTCATGTGTAATTTATAATTTAAATTTTGATATATAGATTTTATATATATATTTTTTAATATATATATATATATATATAACGTGTCTTTGTGTGTCTTGTTTCCAGGGATTATCTTGTCCGTGTCGGATACTCGTACATCCATGTCTGTGTCCGTGTCCGTGTCCCTGTCCCTGTGTTAAGTGACTTAGCTCTCCACCAATCAAATCAAAGAGTTGTCGAAGAAATAGGGAATGCCGATGGACAATATGAAAACCACCAGTTGTTTAAACTGGAAAATAACAAGGAAACCCAATACAAATGATTCGCCTTTTATAAAATATTTCTTTACAACTCTTCTAAAATCCGTTTTTAGGACTTGCATGCTGCCGCAGCTATTAATGGCACAGTCCCTGCCTATAGGCATGCAATTTGCAAAAAGCTAAAGCTTGAATGGTCGAGCGGTTTTTAATGAAAATTTGGGGAATTTGTGTTGCATTTTTTTCATTTGGGTTCAAATTTTTTTATGAGATTATGGCTCAGTGTGATAACTCATTGTGACAAGGGCATGAAGAATAGGAATTTTTTTTAAACTTCATAAGTTTTATAAGTGGGTTTGGAGTTATTAATACTAGTTTAGGGTTTATAATAACTATCAACAGAATTTGAACCCTAACCTTGCCTAAGTAATCTTAACCAGTACCAAAAAAATATAAAAAAATAAAACTTAAAAACTTGTTACTATATTAGGACTGTATTGGTACTTTCAATAATACAGAATTTGCTCTAGATTTTTGGAAGAACCCATCAAGAACTCCTTAAAAGGGAAAAAAAAATTGTGGACTTTGATGAGGATACACTCCATTCTTAAGGATAAGAGTCTGTGCAAATTACAATGGATACCTCGCTACTCTCAATTTACATCTATAAAATCTAGATCGAGTCAAATGATACCAGCGTGAGATGATTTTTCAAATACAATTGTTCACTACTTCCTCCCGTAGTTACCATATGAAGTTTACCCGGCAAGGAAGAAAATCTATTGAAGACGTTTTTCACTGTGAGATTTATGGCTTTAGATGGGGCATTTTTTTGCCAATTCTTCGTTGAGAGGCCTGAGACGGCCATTGCTGCATTCTGTTTAAACGGTGCCAACCAATTTCTCATTTATTTTGCATTCAGTGATCAAATCAAATCAGTTAAAAATAGAATTAGTTAGGTGCACATTAAATCTATGTAACTGTAAATCTATTTAACTGTGAGAGATGCTATAAATCCAAGTAAGTCTATAGAAGCAAAGATGCGGAAGAAATGTGAAAAATGGTTGTAAGCCTAGTTTCACTGTTGTAATTCTAGGTTAAACAATAAAATGACAAATTATCATTACCCTGTGGATATTTTCCTTTTGAAGGTTTTACCAATTAGTTGTGTTCTTTGTGTGTTTTACCAATTTGTGAATTTTTTCCGTTCTTGCAGGTCTATACTACAAATAGTACATGACAACCCCTCTCATTTCCTTGAGCATGTGAATCAGAGCTTCCTTGCAACGTGAATCCCCACTGAATCGCCCATGTTGTGGGTTCTGCGTTTACTATAAAATTAACTTACTATTAAATAACACAACAAATAACAAGTTATACCATAGCACATGACAATAATGAGTATTTTTTTTACTTGGTAGGCGCTATTCTACACAATGTCAAAGCATAAATATAACTGAATAGAGCCTTCGTTCACTATACATTTCATAGTAAAAGGATTATAGTTTTAGTAAGTGGGATAGAACCTGTACATAAGTTTAAGTTTATGAATATGAGTTTTATTTGTTTTTGAGATGGATGGAGTGTCCACTTTAAAGTTGGACATTTATAAATTTATTTACAAGTTTTATCCAGAAAAAAATTCATTCATGTACATCATGACTTACTAAAAACCTACCAACCTATATACTCATTATTAAATTTAATAGATTCACCATTTATTGTTGTTGTTAAATTAATAATAATAGATTCACCATTTAATAGATTCATTTTATGATAATAATAACCAGATCTTGGAGTGAACTCTTCAAACTACATCAAAAACCAGATAACTAAGGCCTTGGAATGAAATTTTATGATAATAATAACCAGATCTTGGAGTGAACTCTTCAAACTACATCAAAAACCAGATAACTAAGGTCTTGGAATGAAATCTTCAGACAACATCAAAAACCAGACAACTAAAAACCCATGAACAATCCAGCATTCTCAAACCCATGAACAGTCCAATCCAGGACTGTCCAGCGTTCTCAATATCAAAGCATCACAGAAGTATCAAAGTAAAATGCCCTTTAGTGCCAACAAAAATAATAAAATAATTCATTTAACGGCTTTAATCACGAGATTAACACACAAAATAAAAAAATGAGGAGCAAATAACAGAAATTGGGGCAACAAAATGCCCAATAGAAGCACCGGTGGGTAGACACAGTCAGGAAACATTAAACAGTATGCTTTAAGTCGAACCTTATTTGCCACACTATAAACATTCCTTTATATTTTTTCACACTCCAGAATTTGCAAGGCATCAAGAATATAAAATCTTTTAATTTGTGTTTCAGCCATGGAAAAACACTTAGCATTGACGTCTTTAATTTATAAACAAAGAAACCCAAGTGTGAACTATCAGTGAAACACTAATAATAGAAACCGCACCTTTGAATAACAGACTCCGTGGAAGCTTACAATTTTACAGAGACCGCTTATCCTCCGTTACTATTTGTCGACTGGTGTTGTGTTCGAAACCCGCTGCTCAAAAGAGAAATGTCGAACAACTACTGAGATATTGACCAGAAAGTGATATAACTATTACATCTAGAGCTGTTTTCTCAGAGGGCAAATATGCCCAAACCGCCTTATTTGTATGATTTCCATCTTAATGCCTTTCCCGCCTGACCTCTATCGCCCTGAATGACAACGACCCACAACATCCAATCAAAGGATAGTGCAACGAGCTGGCAAATCGTCCGGAGATTCAATGTCCACTGCAAGGCACTGCCGTGTGTGATGAGTATGTGTGTGTCTTGCATTTATTTATTCTCTTGTACTGGTGATGGCTTATGTGTCTTGCATTTATTTATTCTCTTGTACTCTACATCATGAGTATGATGCACAATCTCCTCATGCTTCATATACCGTACTTTCTTTCGCAAAGATACTCCTGCCGTCATCAGCACAAATTCCATTGCACAAATCGCAATGATACTCTTGCGGTTATCGGCACAAATTCCAGTGCATATTGTTTTCAGTGTATGGCAGCAAAAAAAAAAGGACAAGGGAAGGTTTCAAAAGGCCAGCATTATCTATAAGTTAATTATTGGCTTAGTGCATGGTTTATGTATTAGTTGGAGTACTCCATGTTCAATATTGCAGGTGGGATGAGCATAAGTCATGGGCATAGCTTTGGTTGGATGGGTCCAAGTTTTTTCGGCACACTTTTCACATTAGGGGAAGGTGCACCTCTCTTTCGTTGTAGCCACTTCATTTGGAGCATATTGGAGACTGTAGATGGACGTACTGTAGTTAAGTTGGCAATCGTGTGACGGGACACTGGTCGAATGCCGCTTTATTTCAAATTCAAATTCAAAAATTTGAATCTGCTTCGTTTCCCTCCTAAAAACAACTCCATCCCTGTTGTAGTCACACATTCTGTATTAGAATGGCCACTATGGCAAGGGCAATTGTTGTTTCTGTCAATTACGGGCTTGCTCCCAAACATTGTCTCCCGATTGCCTATGACGACTCCCTCACTTCCCTCTTGTGGCTCTGCATTGAAGCGACGAACAGAGACAATGATCGAACAGATCCTATCGATCCTACCCTCTTCGTTGCTCTCTTCATCTCCTCGTTTTTTAATTGCAACCATGCCATCACTTCCTCTTGATTTTCGGTTTTTTAATTCGCAAGCATGGAAATCAATGGTTTGTTTCTTGTATTGGTGTATTGCAGGTGACGGGTTTTCTTGGAGGTGAAATCTCCATCGAAACCACTCTCCATCATGTTGTGGGAGACGGGAGTTCATTTTGGCATTTCATGACTTGTCGGATGGAATGTAGCAAGGAATCTCCTATTTCCAAGAAACATGATCACGTGAGAACAATCTTCAAGCACGAAGAGAAGATCAATGCCCCCTCTGTTATCTACCCGCGTCCACAAATTTGATTTTTTTTTAATTTCAAAGCCCTACTCTTTGTTTTCTTTGGCATCCCATGTTCTATGATTATCATGATTCGTTCATTGACCAGGAGACTGTTAGAGATGGTGAAGGCCCTTATGTGTCTAATGTTGGCTCCAACCGTGAGAAATCCACTAAACGACTATTCTATTTTCTCAAAAAATGCACTTAAGTCTTCACCGTTGTAGCAAGAAACGCACTTATCTCTTCACCGATGTAGCAGGATTTAGGGTTTAGGTAGAACATTACAAAAATTCTTGGTTTGGAATGGGAGGGTCGGCTTGGCACGGGGCCTTGACTATGTAGTTGTCTTGAATAGTTGGGTTGTTTTTAACAAATCCAATGCCTCACCCCTTCAATTGTCTTTCACCTTCCTTAAGAGCTAGAAATTGAGAATGAACGGATCCCATCCGAGAAGGGGTGGGGGTTGGGGCTGGGTCGCCTGGAATTTTAGGATTGGGAAAATTCTAGATTGGAACTCGAAGATGAGGGGACAACATAGGTAGAGGCGGAAACACAGGACAAATCTTACCACTTAACCGGGCTCTTCGTATTTGGAGCTTCTTTAATTCACGGAGGTATAGTGGAGGTTGTTGTGGGAGGAGGATCAATCAGACTCATCAACTGCATCATCAACTGCATCAGCTTGGTTGGGAAGACACATTGGATATATACTAATAAAATATATATTTTCTATGGTGATGAACCGGGTTCTGGCGCTGAATATCATAAGTCAACAATCAGATGTGTTGCTCTAGTATACTTTTTGAATTTGTTTGTTTGCAACCAAGTATCATTTGACAAATTGTATGCTTATTTTGATACTCGTTAGATGGAGGTTAAATCTTTATTCTTTTAAGATTTATGATTAAACCCAACCTTCCTTTGTTCATTGAAAAGCTATGTTGTTGAGAATAAACTTAGAATCTTCATTGCAATGATCAATTAACGTTAACCTTAGAGGTTAAATCTTTATTCTTTTAAGATTTATGATTAAACCCAACCTTCCTTTGTTCATCGAAAAGTTATGTTGCTTTGAATAAACTTAGAATCTTCATTGCAATGACCAATTAATGTTAACCTTAGAGGTTAAATCTTTATTCTTTTAAGATTTATGATTAAACCCAACCTTCCTTTGTTCATTGAAAAGCTATGTTGTTAGAATAAACTTAGAATCTCCATTGCAATGACCAATTAACATTAACCTTAGAGATTAAATCTTTATTCTTTTAAGATTTATGATTAAACCCAACCTTCCTTTGTTCACTGGAAAATTATGTTGCTGAGAATAAACTTAGAATCTTCATTGCAATGACCAATTAACATTAACCTTAGAGGTTAAATATTTATTCTTTTAAGATTTAGGATTAAACCCAACCTTCCTTTGTTCACTGAAAAGCTATGTTGCTCATAGTAAACTTAGAATCTTCATTGCAATGACCGATTAACGTTAACCTTATTAATGGTATATTGTGTTCGATAATTTTGGCTTATTTAACAAATAGAATTTTGCACGGTGAAAGTCAAATTTTGGCTTATTTAAGAAATATAATTTTACACCGTGAAAGCAAGCTTCTATGTTGTTCATATGATGATGCAATAATACTTTAATGTTATCATGTTACCATTTGTGTAGCCATCCATAAGAAGATCAGGCCAGTTACAATGGGAGATCATATCTTAAATATGAGACAGAAATTTTAAGGAGCGATGTCAACGTGCCACTTGAGTGGTGTGAATATCGGTGCATGGAAAAATTTCCTTTAACTAAATTTGTCTGTTATTAGTTCTTGTTGTATGCATAGAGGGACTATAGCGATAGATAATTCGTTGACTTCATATTAGTTTGTCATTTGACCACAAATATTTGCATAATATCTATTGTTGGAGCTAGGGAACTAAAAACATTGATTTTTATAAAATAAAAAGTAACATATATGTAATGATCTGATTGGATAATTGATTGGAGGTCTTATTGTCAGCTTCGTTATTCCCAATTTTTTATAAGGTAACATATCCAAACTTTTTTATCGTATACAGTGTTTTTGAATCATATATTTTTCCTATGTAATGCTCGAAGGTGGATTAATGTTAGCATTAGTTCGAATGTTTGTCTTAGCATTTTCTGTTAGCTAAATATATCCCAATGTTTGATATGCTACCATGTTCAAACTTTGTTCTTTGAATACATTCTCTAGTATACTACTATGTGTGATTTTTTCTTTATTCTTGCATGTTTCGAGAGTCTTTGTCATTGTTAGGCCAGACCTGCCACGCTGCAGGCTTTCTTAAATGTTTGCACAGGACGACGCTCTTCGATGGTTTTGACAGCCTTAGGTGTTTACCTAACAGGTCTAGCAGTCTTAAATGTTTATTGTACAGTTTCGTTCCATATTTTTTTATGGTGTTGTTTACAGTGAAATTGTGCAAAATTGTTCCCCACCGGCATCACTGGTTCAGTGGTTGATGCTTGTTCGTTGGTTCATTCTGTGCTTCTTGCTCTTGTTTGATTCAACTTTGCAAAGTTGAGGTCCTGCAGTTGCAGTTGTTTGTTCACTGGTTTGTGGTTCTTCAACTTTGCAAGTTGTTGGGCCTGTTGTTGCGGTTTCCAAGTTTTGTGGCTGAGCTCTTGTCATCCCTCGTTGACAGGTAAGTTCCCGTGCCATCGTTTCGTTGGTGTTCCTTTTTTTTTACTTGGTGTTTTGCACCTTCCAGACAAGCTTTTTCAATGGCAGGAGTCCCTGCCTCCAAGTTCTGTTGCAAAACATCTTTATGTGTGCTCTTATTTTATGTTCCTAGAAACCATGCATTTGCATATGCCGACGTCCACGTCCTGCATATTGTGCCATAGCTATTTTGAAATATGCAATGCAAAGAGGATTATAAAACGTATTTGGATCTATCACAAGGGGGAACCATCCGTCGAGGTGTAGAGGCGGGAAATGATTTTGTTCTCTGGGTCAAAAACCTGTGTCCACTTGTTGCCTTTGTTCTATCCTTTCTATTTTGCGAAACTTTTTCTGCTTCTGAGAAGCTTGTAGGATGCACACCATGAATAGGTTCAAATCGGTCTTTGTGCTCAACAAATTTATAGTCTTATCTATTTGTGTTGCTTCTTCTGTTTGGTTCACTTTTCAGTGTAGGTTTGTTTTCTTGTCATCTGTTGTGGCGACTAGGGGGGAATTGAATTTGACAAGAAGAAGGTTGAAGGATACATACCAGGATTGTTTTCTATTTATACTTTTTAGTTGTTTTTTTTAGTTTTCGTTTTATTCTTTTTTTCCCCTTCTCTTTTCTTTCATACAAACTGAAAGTAGCTAAGAAACAACTTTAAAATAACAATTCAAAAGATGAAACAATTAATAGATTTTGACTCGTATGAAATAGATACACACTCTATTGTATATGACAACATTGACGAGGTGTTGCATAGCAATGGGCTTTTTAGATTGGATGCATTCTCGTATACTGTAAGGGATTTCCTTTTCGATGCATTTCAGGTTCTATTGCATTTCCGTTATTCCTCGACCGACCTACGCAATGGATTTATAGATTATTTCTTGGGTTGTTTAAAAAATCGTGACGCTTAGGCATTGGAGTCATATGAATACAAACTGGAATCTGATTTTCTTCGGCAGTTGCATGGAATACATGATGTCGCTACGTATTTTTCAAAGATGCGGTTGTCTGCATATCCAATTATGCCTGCACATGAGAGGGGGCTTTGGGGAGATACATTTTGTATACGGTGGTTGTCTAATTGGCTCAATATATCAATTGGAATATGGTCATTGACAAGAAAGACAAGATATCTACTATTCAAAAAAACTGCATCTAACAATCCATATTGCATCTTGTTCCATGATGCCAATGTTGTCAGTGGTCATTATGAACCACTGTTGTACAGAAAAGTGTCCATATGAAATCTTGGGGGACCTCATATTTACTTGTCCCTCGTTTGCAAAGACATTAAATCGCAGTGGAAACGGATTATGCATCGCATACACTGCCATGGTTTGCAACTAGCAACAACTGTTGTATCTAGTTGTGGAGATAATATGTTCAATGCAATTTTCTATTTGGTAGCCACAGAGTTCGATGTGCAGTCGCTGCGGCTTTACACTGTACAGTCCTTTTGCAATGCAATTATAGGCGGCAACCAACAGGCTTTTAGCTGCTTGCATCAACACTTTTCGCCATATCTCCTAGAAAATGTGTCGGCAATTGCAATTTGGCAGGAATACCTTGTAAACATGGCACTGCCATATGAAAAAGAAAATGTGGAGGGTTGCAGATTCTATTTGCAATGGTTATCTATCATATTCAGAGTAAATACCCAGGTATCGTCAGCCCTGCCATATGGCATTGTCCATTCCTGGTCTATTGATTCAAATTACGATCGAACGATTGACATCCTCTCATTGAAAACGTATACGACACATATCCATTATCAACCTTTGCTTGGGCATATCATTGGTTCAGGGTTCAATGTCCATGCCACCTAAACTGCATCGAATCTGCATACGCTTGACATGTTGTTTAATGAGAATGATACTCCTCCCAGTTGCGATAAGGCCATACAGGGCTTAAACAAAAAACGTAGACTAAGTTATCACAACTTGAAAAAAATATGCGTGAAATTCGTCCCAGTTGTGATGAGGCCATATAGGGCTTAAACAAAAAACGTAGACTAAGTTATCACAACTTGAAAAAAATCATGCGTGAAACTTGTCCCAGTTGTGATGAGGCCATACAGGGATTAAACAAAAAACGTAGACTAAGTTACCACAACCTAAAAAAGTTCATACGTAAGAGAGAAAAAAATATTAGTGGTATAGGAACTACTGGCGTTCCAGTGTCCAGTGCCAATGCTAGCCAAACCACATTGAATGTGCATAAGCGTCGCATGCTATTTAATCACAATGAAATTCATCCCAACTACCATCAGGTCATCCTACCCTTGAACAATAAATGTACACTAAGTTACCGGAACTTGAAGAAGGTCATGCACGAGAGAAAACAATACATTGCTACGCTTCCTTTTAGAGAGAAACTGACATATCACAATCTAAAAAAAAATTTCATGCACAACACAACATAGACAGGTACAGTCGCATATCCCACAATGGTCATGCAACTATCCCAAAGGAAAAAATCACATTTCGTGGGCTAGAAGAAACATCGGGCACTGCTTCCAATGAAAACCAACAAACACTTTCTACCCATGCTTCCCTGTGAAAGAAAGATGCAAGACAGACGTACATGACACAAATCAAAGACACTCCTTCCATTGCATGTGCAATTTGCGATCAATTGAATATCGCAAAAAAATCATGTCTTTCACGCCTGATTTGGAAGCAGAATACCTCTGCTTGACAAAACATGATAAAACATTTTCCAGTGACAAAATTTGTCTTCCATGCAAACGGTCGCTTGAAAATGGAAAATTGTCACAACTTGCAACCCCTGACCAAATAAGATGTAATGCACCACTACCAGATGTAAGTGCACTTACGGAAATTGAAGAGAGACTTGTGTCTCTGTGAATTACATTTGCACAAATCAAGCCCTGGGGCTATAAACGACCCCAAATGGGCTTAACAGGATCAATTATTAATGTGCCTGTTCAACTAGATGTTGTGCAAAAAGCCTTGCCACAATTTATTAGTGATACACTGACAATTATTGTGGCTCTCAAAAGACGCTTGCAATACAAAAATGTGTATCATACAGGCAAAGTGCACGTGCATGTTGTTGTGGAAGCATTAAAGGAATTATGTTCCAGGTCCCTATACAAAGCACAAAACATTTGTATAAATGAGAACTAGAACAGTATTCTTGGAAAAGAGGATGGCAGCTCTGCAAAGACTCTAGAAAATGCTAGTGAATTTGATACAAGTGATGAATCGGAGAATGAAACACCTGGTGAGACATTGGTGCATGGATTCACTAATTCATAGTGCATTCGTGACTTGTAAGACAAGATTGTCGAAATTGCACCTGTTGAGGGGCAACGTCCACTTGGAATATTCAAGGACAGATTTGTTGAGGAAATGAACTTCCCGACACTTTGTTATGGAGATCCACGTGTTGCTGACATTACAGAACGATTCAGTTATCATAAAATAGTTCAATGGGAGCTGCTACATTCAAGCGGTGACTTCTCCTGTCACATAACAAATTTGTTTTTCAAAACAATGTGCATAATAACAGAGCAAGTTATTTCTTGCATGTGGGTCCGAATAAGAAAAGGCCAGCTACAAGGAAGAAAGTTGTTGGCCAAGGATGTCAAGTACAAAGTAAACCTAGAAAAAATTATGAAATCTAATATTGGATACATAGATTTCAAAAACATTCACATCTCTCCTGACTATTTGCAACAAAACAAGAAAACTTTTTTGCAATGATCCGACAATTGGGCCCACCAACATTTTTCATCACATTTACAAGTGCAGAGCATTGTTGGGATCCATTGGTGGTTGTCGTATCTGACTTTCATAGGAACAAGAAACGTAAAAAAGAAACCGATACATTGGAAAATAATGGCATTGACTACCTCATAAGAAAAGACCCAGTGACATGTACTCACTACTATAAACATAGAATAAATGATTTGAGACAATTGATATGCCATGATGAAACGTTTGTCGAAAAAATATCGGACTACATTTTTGTGACTGAATTCCCGAATAGGAGGGATGAACATGACCACGCACTATTGTGGATAGAGGGTGCACTGGTCTATGGAGCTGACAACAATTCATAGATCAAGAAATTTGTGGACAAATACATAACATGAAACACAAATCATTTGGATCCAGAACTTGCCAAAGTTCATAGGCATTATCATACAAGAAGTTGTAGAAAACGAAAAAACTCACATTGCAGATACAACTTTCCCGTGCCGCTAATGAGAGCAACAAGAATCATAGAGCCACTTAGTTTAGAGGAAAATGTTGTTGTTGAGAAATCTAAATCCTTGTTCACATTTCTAGAACAAGGAGAGTTTGACGAGTTGATGAGCTTCGATGACTTCCTGACAGAGCTAAATTGTTGGCCCTTGGTTATGGAAGCAAGCAAAGATCAAGGAAGAAAAGAAAAAATGAGAACTTCGCGAATACACAGTGACTGTTACTGGGTCGAAGTGAGAAAAAGAGAAGAAAAGACGGAGCGAAGTCCGAGAAAGCAAGTCGTTGAACGAGGAGATCGAGGATGACAAGTAAGCAAGGAAAAAGGATCGTGGGCAGCTCAGAAAGTGGAAAAAGCCACTGTTAGATGCTTTGGAGCACCACGCGAGAAGGAAGGAAAGACAGGCTGGCGAAGCCCTGAAAATGCAGGTCAAGTTGACCTAGGGTTTTAGACACCTAGGGTTTTGGTATCTAGGGTTTTGACACCTAGGTTTCAACCTAAGGATGTCAGTGAGTGATTGTAATGTATAAATAAGAACCTATATGAGGGAGGAGGGTTGGTTCGAGTTGGTGGGATCTAGTTGTATTGACATGAGTGATTATTGTTGTGAGAGAGAGAAGAGTTGAGTACGAAAGCCTTCTGGTATTGTAAGATCTTCAGTTGGGTGCGAAGATCAACCTTACAGCTGGGTGCAGAGGAAGGGGAGAGATTGAAAGAAGAGGAGAGAAGATATGTCGGTTAAGAGCACAGATCAGAATTGCATGCTTTCATCTTAATATATCATAAAGAACAGTTTTGTGGATGTAGCCCTAGAGAGAAGGTGAACCACGTATATTTTGTGTTATGTGTGATTGATGCTCTGTTCTTGCCATTTGATACACTATTATTGCAATATTGTGATAGATCTGATAATATGTATGGAACATATCTAAGCTGATAAGTGATATATGCATGTTGTATTGTTCTAGTATTAGATCCACATGATAATTCCCTTGGTTGTAGACATCTTTCTCCTGCAACCCCCCATAGCTGCTTCAGATGAGACTGCATCTACTTCGCAGGTGTAGCCGAAAGTGCCAATAGTTAGGGCTTGTTGGTGCGCTCTTGGAGCTGAACCCTGGGTCTACCCCTGTGCCAACAAATGGTTCCACTGTCGAGCCCAGAATCTTCTTGAAGGAATGTTAAGGTGGTTTACATCAAAGACAAAGATTAAAAAGTGGATAGAGGATCAGGAAAAGGAAAAGGACTTCGTTGAAGCCCAAAACAAGAACCTTAACCTTAGTACAGAAGATTGGTTGGAGAGAAATATTTTTACTGATATACACGAGATATTCTTTGGAGGAATCCATCAAGAGATATATGAGTGGTTAGCTAGGTTAGTTGATACCCAATTTGAGATCAGATCTAGACCTCCTATAGTTTGGACGTCGGCGCTGATCAAGAAGGTCAAGAGAGTTGACAACGTCGTGTCAAGAGCAGTAGATCACTGGTCTGATAACACCATTGGAGGGTACATCACCGAGTTTTTTTGTTGATTGAGTAGAGTCATATAGCCAAGCTAAGATATGTTTCTTCAAGGGACCCAGAGGAAAAATTTTACATTTTCTGAAGTTGAGAATCAAGATGTTATTGCATGAGAAGAACATCTTGAAGATATAGTAGATCGATCAGACTTAAAAAGGATAATGTTAAGGAATTCAGACAACGATAGTGACACAAAGGCTAGACATACGCGCAATGGGAGAGTGTTCAGAGAAGTTCATCTTGCCAACCTGTTCGAACAGAACTACGGAGACGAGGGTTTCTACAGTGGAGAAGAGGCAGATCTGACGGACGAAGAGCATTCAGAACCCGCTAGGGCAGAGGAAGAGGAAGTTGAAGAACTTCACCAGGAAAAGCCAGAAACCTCGGGAACTGTGTATACTATTGAAGTAAGTACTATTGTCCCTCATGTTGATTTAGAAACATTAAGCAATCAGAGTAATCCAAGTCACTAGAGTCCTCAGAGTACTATTACTAGAAATTCAACATATACTCAGACATGAAACCTAGGAAGCTCTATGGCAGATGAGATGAGACTCCCTATCTTTAGGGGAGATGGGTCTGAAGACCCTGATCAACATTGGTTCCTATGTGAAGCTGTATGGAATATAAACAATTTCATTGACGAAGCAGTTAAGAGAGCCCAGTTTAGCACTACCCTTCAATATCGCGCACTAAGATGGTACATGAAGCTTGTCCAAGGACTTGCACAGCCTAAGCCATTGAACGAGATCAAGAATGCATTGATTGCAGAATTCAAGAAACCCAAGTTCGAATCAAAATGTATTACTAAGATGAAAGAGATCAAACAAAAGGTAGCCGAGCCTGTCTGGGAATTCGACCAAAGATTTAAGACCTTAACAGGTCAATTGACTTTTCAAATCCCAGATGAGCAAAACAAAGAGTGGTTCATTGTTGCCTTGTTACCACACATCAAAGTTCCTCTGATGCAATAGAATATTGCTTCACAGGCTGAGGTGTTGGAGATTGCCATGAAGCTAGAATCAACCCCTATGGGAGAATCCAGCTCAGGTATGAGTCAAATCTTGAGTCAGCTAACTAGTTTCTCTCTGCAGGTCGAAGATATGAAGAAAGACAAGGGAAAAGATAAAAGATAAGACATATGGTGTGTCATATGCAGATCAGAGGGCCATGACAAGGAACAATGTCCCCTATTCCATGAATACTTGGCCTCTGGATCTCCGAGCCCTTTGAAGCAAGTCACATTACCCTGGTGCGAGGTATGCCGAAATAGACATCACCCTGGTGAGTGCTAATACATGCAAAAGTACGTCCAGACTCCTACAAACTTGTATTGTACCTTCTGTAAGTCCGTGGGAAATGACGATAGGGATTGTAGGGCTTACGATTTCATGCATGAAAGGTCAAGAGACGTATACAAAATTCAAGGCGAAGTACATCAAGAAGGAAACACTATGCAATATAACTCCCCTGGGAGAGGAAACTTCAATCCTCGCGGTGGATTCAGAGGAGGAGGAGGAGGTATGGGTCAAGGCCGAGGATAGATCATTTGTTATAACTACGCACAACCATGACACTTGGCAAGGGACTGTCAGAACCCTTGCACTACTTGTAGCTATTGCAACTCCTTCAAGCATGTTATTGAAGAATGTCCAACATTGTTAGCTAAGCTTTAAGAGAGACGAGGACCTCAGCAAAACCCGCAAGTGCAACTGATATATGTTGAACCTCGTGGAGAAGACCCTAGAGTCGTTGTTATCACTAGAGGAGGCGTTGTTACAGGAGAAGACAAATTGATCCAAGGAAAGACTACAGAAGACTCGGGAATCAGGAAAGCTGCAGAGAAGACCCAAACCTTTGATGCAAAGAAAGAAAGACAAATATTTGAGGAAGCAAGAAAAGAGTTCAAAGGAGACCAAGGCTCTTCATCAAAGACACAGCCATAAGTAAGGGAATATGGAATGCCTCGGGCATTTGGTTAGTCTGCTTCACCAAGAGAAGGAAAAGAGGTAAGAAAGCTCATGGAATTTCTGTACACTTGTATTGAGTTGATTCGGGATGAGAGCGATGTACAAGAACTACAAAATTTAATCAGATAGTATGAGCTATGAAAGATAGACCCCTTACTGAATAGGGAAGTACACCAAATTGCTAAAAAGAGAAGGACAAATAAGGAGTTACATTTGAATGCTCAAATAGGTGAATATGATATAGACTATGTGGTCCTCGACTTAGGGTCGGAGGTCAATGTCATGATGAATCAAACTTGGGCACTGATGGGAAAACCAAAGTTGATCTATTCCCCTATTAGGCTCAGGATGGCTAATCAACAATCTGTCAGCCCCTTTGGACGATTGGAACATGTCCCTGTGTACATCGACGGAGTAAGAACGTTTGCAGATTTTGAGGTAATCGAGATAGTTGATGATAACTGCCCTTACCCTGCGCTGTTAGGAATTTATTGGGCTTTCAATAATTCCACTATGGTTGATTTAAAGAAAAGATGAATGATGTTTGAAAGAGATGGCCTTAAGGTCATTGCACCCTTAGATCCATATGAAAGTCAGAGATACACAGAGCCCATCAGAGAAGGTCCGCGCATATGAAGTGGAAAACATATACAAATTAACAACCAGACAACAGGATTATGTTAATCCTACGGCTGATGGAAACCTAAGTTGGCAAAGTGACAACTCATGTTCATTAGACTCAGAAGAAGCACTGGAGAACTGGCAGAATAAAATGTATGAGGTATTTACAAGAATATGTGCTAGATTAAGTAGCGAAGTTCGTTGGATCGACGCAACAGTAAGTAACTTACCCACCTTTGATGGTCTGAATCCTTTAGAAACCTTCTTGTCGAACTTTGAAAAAAGTGTACCAATGCAACAAAGATTGTTGGCAAAGGATGAGGCCCTGAAAGAAACCCCAACAAGATGGTGGGGACATACAAAAGCAATATTACAGACTGGATACAATGTCATACCTTTATGACAACGCGGTTCTCAACACAAGTAGAAGGTTGCGAAGTTCGGTACACAGGTTGAAGCTACCCAAAGGACCATGTGTGAAGCTGTGAGCAAGCCTGGAGCAACGTTCCTCCAGAACAGTGGGTACACAAATTCATTAACACACTGGACACGACACCTATCAACTGGTACCTTCAAGGAGAGTTGCACCTCATCACTACAGATTGGAAAGGTATGACTCAGAATTTTATAACCACTTTCTTATTTGAAAGTCAATATCCTTCAGTAGATCAAGCATTATAGATTGTGAGACAGAAAGTATTTGATGAGGCATCTATCCTTCCTTTGGAACAAGAAGAAGAGGAATGGACTGCACCTCTCCAAAAACTGCAAGGTTGTTACAACATCAATGTTGATGAAGACGATGATCCAAGAAAGGTGAACATCGCCGAAACAGAAGGCCAAAGAGATGTGGAAGGACTAAGAGTCGAGTTACCATTCATTGGACAACCAATCAAGATTAAGAAGGTCAATATTGGAACAAAATAGACACCGAAGCTTGCTAATGTTGGAGATTATTGGGATGTTGCCACCATCAACAAGATTACATAATTACTGCATGAATATCAAGACTTGTTTCCAACCAAGTTCACTGATATGAAGGGAATTAAAGGGCCTATGGGAGAGATGAGGATCCTTTTGAAACCATATGCAAGACCATTCAAACAGATACCCTACAGATTGAACCCTAAATATAAGGAGAAAGTAAAGATTGAGCTTGACAGAATGCTGGAAGCAGGGATTATAGAACCTGTCGAAGAATCAGAGTGGATCAACCCTATGGTGGTACAAGACAAAAATATAGGAGAGATCAGGATCTGTGTAGATCTCAAGAAGTTGAATGATGCATGTTTGCATGACCCCTTCCCTACGCCATTCACTGACGAAGTGTTAGATAATGTGGGAGGCCAGGAATTATATTCTTTTACAGATGGATTTTCATTATACCATCAGATCCAGATTGCCAAGGAAGATCTCCACAAGACCACATTTGAAACAAAATGAGGATCCTACCAGTATACAGTGATGTCATTTGGATTGAATAATTCCCCATCCATCTTTTCTAGGGTGGTGGTCGAAGCATTCAAGGAGTTTCTGCATAAATTTCTAGAAGCCTATTTTGACGATTGGACTATTTTTAGTTTATTGAAAATCATATTGAATGTCTAAGGCTAATGTTGGATAAATGCAGGCAGTGTCAAATTGCCTTGAATTTGAAGAAGTGCATCTTCTTCTCACCATTTGAAGTGTTGTTATGATCAAAATCTGAACCAGGGGGCAAAAATTTGCTCAATTTTCAAAGTGCTCGGAATGTGACGAAAACAGTGCCATTGCGTCCGTCTCGTCTTCCTGATTCCGGCGGTATATTTACTTT
>CBVK0100603095.1:0-17078 GCA_900067695.1 Picea abies | reverse complement strand
ATGCAATATGGATCGCTAGATGCAGTTTTGTTGAATAGTAGATATCTTGTTTCTCTTGTCAATGACCATATTCTAATTGATATATTGAGCCACTTATATAGACACTATATACAAAATGTATCTCCCCAAAGTCCCCTCTCATGTGCAGGCATAATTGCAGATGTAGACAACCACATATTTGAAAAATACGTAGTGACATCATGTATTCCATGCAACTGTGAAAGAAAATCAGATGCCAATTCGTATTCATATGACTCCAATGCCTCAACATTGCCATTTTTGAAACATCCCAAGAAATAATTTATCAATCCATTGCACAAGTCGGTTGAGGAATAACGGAAATGCAATAGAACTTGAAATGCATCAAAAAGGCAATATCCTATAGTATACGAGAATGCATCCAATCTAAAAATCCCATTGCTATGCAATACCTCATCGATGATGTCATGTACAATGGAGTTTGTATCTATTTCATATGACTCAACATCTATTACTTGTTTCATCTCTTAAACTGTGATTTCCAAGTTGTTTCTTAGCTATTTTCAATTTATATGAAAACAAAGAAAATAAAAAAAAAATGAAAAACCAAAAAAAAGACAAATAGAAAACTACATGAACGGAACTGCGTACCAATCCCACTATGTATCCTTAAACCTTCTTCTTGTCAAATTCAATCCCCCCTATTTTCCACAACATATGAAAAGAAAACAAACGTGCAATCAATAGTGAACCAAACAAAAGAGACAACGCAAATAAATAACATTATAAGTTTGTTGAGCACAAAGACCGAGTATTCAAGGTATATCATTTTTGAAACCATTCATGGCATGCATCCTACAAGATTATCAGATGAAGAATATGCTCTGAAAGATAGAAAGGAAAGGACAAAGGCAATAGGTGGACAAAGTTTTTGACTCGGAGAATAAAAGCATTCCCTATCACAAGACCATGGCAGATGGTTGCCCCTTGTGACAACTCCAAATTCGTTTTCTAAAACCATTTGGATTGCTATTTTGGAAACAACTATGGCATGATATCCAGGACCTGGAAGTTGGCATATGTGATTGGAAGGGAACAAGCTGGAAAAAATGCAAAAAATGCATGGTTTCCAGGAACATAAAATAAGAGGAGAACATCCGCTTTTCTTTTTTATATGTCACCATGGCTATGACAAAGGCGGGTTATGTATAAAACATTGATGTTCAAGAACAAGGAAAATATTCTGGTCGCAATAGCCAAACATAAAGATGTTATGTAACAAAATTTTGAGACAGGGACTCCTACTATTGAATTTTTTTTCTTGCAAGGTGCAAACAACAACAAGAAAAAAAGGAATATCAATGAAGTGATGGCACCAAAACTTACTCGTCAACGACAGATGACAAACGCGTAGCTCCAAAACTTGCAAACCATAACAATAGGTCCAACGACTTGCAAAGTTGAAGAACAACAAACCAGTGAACAACCATGAAGAGGTCCAACTGCAATTGCAGGACCTCAAATTTGCAAAGTTGAATCAAACAAAAACAAGAAGCATCAAATGAACCAATGAACAAACATCAACTAGTGAACCAGTAATGTCGGTGAAGAACAATATTTCCCAATTTCACTACACACAACACTTTATCAAAAAATGGAACGAAATTGTATTGTAACACATATGTAGAATAAACATTTAAGGTTGTGAGGCCTGTTAGGTAAAAACTTAAGACTTTCAAAACCATCGAAGGGCGTCGCGCTGTGAAAACATTTAAGAAATAATGCAGTGTGTCAGGCATGTTTATGTACGCAACAATGACAAAGACTCTCAAAGTACGCAATAATAAAGAAAAATCAAACATAATAATAGTAATAAAAAAATAAAAATTAACAACAACAACAACAACAACAACAACAACAACAATAATAATAACAATAGTTCGAACACTGGGGACTATGCTAAAACAATTGACTGTGATGACAAAGTAATATGAAAACTAACTATCCATGTTCAAAACTTTGGATATCCAAACATTTCAATATGAATAGTACAAATTCAAAAAAATCAAAACTTTGGATATCCAAACATTTCAATATGAATAGTACAAATTCAAAAACATTGTAGATGATAAAAACTTTGGATATGCCAACATATAAATCATTGGGAATAGCGAAGATGGAAATAAGACCTCAAATCTATTATCCAACGAGATCATGACATAAATGGGTTTTTTTATTATATAAAAATTAATGTTTTTAGTTCTGTAGTTCGAACAATAGAAATTATGCAAAAATTTGTAGTCAAACGAAAAACTAATATTAAGTCAATGAATTATTTATCACTATAAACTTTGGATATCTAAACATTTCAGTATGAATAGTACAAAGTACAAATTCAAAAATACCGTAGATGATAAAAAATTTGGATATGGAAACACATAATTCATTGGGAATATCGAAGCTAGAAATAAGACCTCAAATCTATTATCCAATAAGATCATGACATATATGGGTTTTTTTATCATATAAAAAATATTTTTTTTAGTTTTGTAGTTTGAACAATAGAAAGTATGCAAAAATGTGTAGTCAAACAACAAACCAATACAAATTCAATGAATTATCAATTTCTATAGTCCCTCTACACCTTTGGCGGGGAATAATAAAGCACACAAATCATTGTATGGCCATAGATACAAAAATATAAATTTATTTCAAAACCATAACTGTGAATAGCCACATAGTGGAATATGCTCATTTCCTAGTAGGAGTGTCTAGTAGGCTTGCTTCTCACAAGGCCTTAAATGATAGACCCGGATTGTAATATGGCATGGGATGAATGGTCATCATATCGTTTTCTATTCTGGTGGTATTTTGATCCTTAATCTAATCAAAATCTAGTTGGGAAATTGCAATCTTAGCATTTAAAAACTCAATTTTAAATTAAATCTACTTCTTTGAATCTACCCAGATGATTTAAATGATGATTTTAGGATTACATAGGAATTTCAACAATTCACAGTCTACCAAATTACGATGGATATGAGGTGATTTGAGTGATTCGTATCAAATGCCTTCTAATATATGTAATTTTATGCTTATTTGGATAGAGTCTTGAGGGGGGGATCCTTATCTCAATTGTAGGTTAGGGGCATCCAATGAGCATGGAGCAAAGTCAACTATCGACTTTAATCCATACCCGTAGGATGGCACGAAACTACAAACAAGTTAATTTCATATGTCTTTTAGGTTTAGAAGTTCATGTCATATGATTGAATTGAGATGTTTAGTTGGCAGGAACCTTGTACATAGAATTATACATAAAGGACACAAGGTTCCAGATACCCAAAGGATTTAGATGGAAAAATATGGTCATGGTAAGGACAGAATATTCAAGTCCCTGAGGCTTCCATTGAATCTTCCAAAGGGTGAGAACACCAACATGGTATCTTTTATGTTTAAATATTCCTCATCCTATGCTCATATATTAGCACTAGAAGATGTCGATTCTAACAAGAAACTGAGCTTCAAGGAATTTGTGTTCCTTATGTTTAAATACTCCTCATCCTATGCTCATATATTAGCACTAGAAGATACCAATGAGCCTAAGCATGGTGGGTAGTGGATTAAATTAGTTGGGTACTAGAAAAGGAGATGTGTTCCTCTTGTTTTCCCAATTATATTTATTTCCCTTGTGCTTCTTATGAATTGTTTCAATTGGGGCCATGGAAACCACCATGAATCCATTTTATACTGCCATGTAAGTGGATAAATAGGTCTAGGAAAAATGAATTCATCATAATTGTCCTAGAGTTGTTGGATAAGGTTAAAGATCTAGGTTTTCCTACAACAGTGATTGGGGGGGGTGGGGATAGTAGGAGTGCAATTGATCCCATTATTTCATTATATGTGGTCTTAAACATAAGTTCCCCGAAGAACCCACCTAGGGTTATTATCAAGCAGATGGACATAGTTGCATTGTTGTATTCTTTTGGGACTACTAGGGCCAACAAAGGGGTGGTATCAACTCATCAGAATTTCATGGCAATTCCCTTGATGGTGGTCGGGGATCAAGAAAAGAAAGGTAACAAGCATTTAACAATATTATGTCTTCTTCCCATGTTTCATGTCTATGGGAAGCTTCAAAGAGGAAATATTGTGATTTCAATGGGGAAATTTACTCTTTTGGGAATACCGGAGGCCATTCAACAGTATACGGTGACCTATTTACCTATAGTGCCACCCATTGTGACTGCTATTAAAAAAGGGAGTATTATGGCATGAATGAGGCTCTAGGATATCATGGAGGAGTGTGTGAAAACAATCCCACATGCCACAATGGATCGAGTGCATATCTATATCCATCATTTACTTATGCATCATATATAAAGCATAATACTTGTATTTACTTCCTTTCGAAAGATTATAGTATTTGTGATAGATTAAATAAAATCTATACAAAAAAAATTGCAACTTAGTGCCACTTATCTCAAAGTTCTCTATATTTTCTCTATGTATATTATCAATGTTGATGTTTTGAAGTTTTAAACATTATTAACATAACTAACTACTTGTTTCAAGGGAATCTCAACAAGCTACGTAAACCATTAAAATCTTCTACTTTATTGAATGTTATTTTCCTTACTTGTTAGTACAAAGTACATCTCAACATCACATGCACCTCGTCATAAACTTCTCCTTGTTGGAAAAGCAAGGATAGACACTCTTCTCAATTTAAATTTTTCCATCTCTCAATTTTGATTTCTAGGTGATAAAATCTTACTCTGAATTTACAGAGTATATACCTTTTATGCTTAAAGATTTTATCTTGCAAGTATTATATTTGTGGAGATGATGTATACTTAAGCCTACGTAACTAGATTTAAATCAAAGCATTAAGATTCCATATTGTGAGCATTCCTCTTTTGTCTTATTTAGATTGAGAAGTGGAGCTCAAGGAATCAACCAATAGGTATATAAAAGGTTAATTTTGTGAGCATTCCTCCCACTTAATGTAATGCCCATGTCTACCATACCCTTCAAATATGTAAATATCCTCTTCATTGCACCCTAATGATGCAATCCTGGATTACATGAGAATTGGCTCACCTTTCTCACGACATAAGCAATGTTTGGTCTAGTTTACACCATGGCATAGATTAAGTTACCAACAGCATTTCAATAGACCTGTGTCTTTAGCCAACTTCCATTGGAGTTGCAACCAACTTGCATTCACTCATTCCAAACTCTAGAGAATGTACCCACTATATCTCATTTTATTCAAGTGGATTCACCCATTCACTCTGTCCCTTCACACTTAAATCTTGAGGCAATATTGAATCTTTACATGATCAATCATCTCAAACACAATTTTCATCCTTACCTTGAACTCCTTCAACATAAAGAAGTATATACACAAGATAATAACATCATCTTCATAAAATTCTTAAATTATAAACGTCTCACCCCATAATATTAATGCAATGGATCTACATTTGAATTCTTAAAACCTTGTTTTTTTAATAGGTATGCATGAATCTTTTGGTACAAGGCTCTAGAGGGTTACTTAAATACATGCAAATCTTTGTGGAATCTATAAACCCAGTATTATTTTATTTCTTTAATATTTCCTTCTAGTTGTTGCATGTAGATCACTCTCTTGATCAACAATATCTCCCACCAACAATTGATTTGGGTGTTGGATCGCCACATCAATGTTGATAGTGTTCCCAAATGAATGAACACCAACATTATCAATTCTAAAATTAAATGTCAGATCTTTTTTCTCTGCAATTCCTTCCATGTTCACATCTCCACCATTCCTATGTCACATTGCATTTCCATCTAAGATCACATTCCTACTTATGACCCATTTTTCTACACTGGATCATAAATCTTGTAAATTCCAATGTCTCCATCATAACTAGTGATGATGGGGCCACATGTAGGCTATGTGTTATATTATTTACATGACCAACATCATGCGCTTTGTTGTACCAAGTGCAGTGGGGTGGCATCCCTCGTTGCCCAGGGGGTTGCAAAGGGGCGAATCCACCAAATGTTTTTTTGGTTGCTTTTTTTGCATTCATTTTTAGTGGTTTTCAACACACAGTTTTCATCCATGGTTTTCTAATTAAAATTAAGGAATTAGGTTTGTATATTAATCCAGGTCAATGGATTATGGGTTTTGCATGCCAGGGGATCATATATAAATTGTATTGTAAACAATGAAGATGGATGATGAATAATAATTATAGGTGTGTCTCTAAATAGGTTGTTGGCTTTCCTGGTTTGGGTTTCTAGGGTAAAATTCATGTGTAATGTGTGTGTGTGTGTGTGTGTGTGTCATTGTATCTTTTCTATTTTTTTTTATTAAGAATCCATTTTCAATAATTAGTTATGCAAGGTTAAAATCTACATTTGGTATCAGAGAAGTTATTGTCTTCAGGGGGACGCCTTTGTGGATAAGGGTTTGGCTCAGGTCTGTGATAAACCTTGTCATAGTGGGAGCTTTGCGGTATTGATTCTTGTGGTGAAAATAAATGGCGAGCAGTTCAAAAATAGAGATCAAGAAATTTAACAGGGAAAGTTTTGAGTTGTGGAAGATCAAGATGGAACATATGTTGGTGTACAAAGATGAATGGATTGTTGTGGATCTGGGTAATTCACCTACAACAATGTCAACAAAAGACTGGGAAAAGTTGCATCAAAAGGCGAAGAGAACAATCTCGTTGTTTCTCTCACATTCAATATTATTGAATGTATCAGGGGAAGCTACATACAAGGAATTATGGAATAAGTTAGGGGATTTGTATTAGTCTAAGTCCCTAGTAAACAAATTGTTCCTACAGAATAAGTTGTACAGCTTGAGGATGAAAGATAGAGACTCAGTGATAGAGCATATGAACACCTTCAATATTGTGGTAAGTCAGATATTATATGTTGATGTTAAGATTTCTGATGAAGATAAGTGTATCAATATATTATGTTGTTTACCAGACTTGTGGGAATATTCTGGTTATGGCCATAGGTAGTAATGAAACTACTTTAAGTTTCGATGATGTGGCATCATATTTGTTTTCGGAGAAGATGAGGTGGAAAAACATGGAAATCCAGAGCACAGATGCATTATTTGCAAGAAAATAATCCTAGGAAAGAAATATAAATAATTCCTCAAGTGGGAGATCTAAATCTAGTGGAAGATATAAATCTCCCAGAAAATTTGTGAAGATATGTCGGAGATGTGGAAAAGAAGGGCACTACAAGAAACAATGTAGATCCAAAAATGGAGATGTGGAAAAGAAGGGCACTACAAGAAACAATGTAGATCCAAAAATGTTGAAAGAGGGAAGGGATCTGATGATGCCCCTTATACGGAAGAGAAAACCTCCAAAAACGAAGGAGGGGATGTTTACTTGGCTTCTTCAAGCACACATGCAGATCATGAGGCATGGTTGGTCGACTCAAGTGCATCCTTTCATATGACTCCTCCCAGGGTGTGGTTTTGCAAGTATGAAAGGTATGATGGGGGTGATGTTTTCCTAGGAAATGAATCGACAACCAAAGTCGTAGGATGAGGAAGACTCAAGTTGAATATCATGGTTAGTAGGATTAAAACACTCCCCGTTGTTTTGCACGTCCCAAGATTGGCCAGTAATTTGGTTTTTGTAAGTAAGATGGAAAATGCATGTGTAAAAACAGCGTTTGAGAAGGAAACCTATAGGAAATTTCGAGGATAAATGGTGTTGTTAAGGGGAGTTCAGATTGGAACTTTGTATAAGATGCTAGGAAGCAATATTAGTGAGAGGTGCAACAATTCTATTGTTCTTGATATTGGATATGAAGAAGAAAAAAAATCCTACAGTCTTTGGAAAAAATACTATGATATGGCATCAAAGACTGGGGCATATCAAAGAGAAGGGCCTTTGAGTAATACATGGTAAAGGTATGGCCAATTTATCCTAGGATTTTTGTTTTTGTAAACATTTCTTATATGAGAAGAAGATATCCTCTAGTGCTACAAGGGTAGAGGGAATAGTACAGTTGGTGCATAATGATGTATTTGGATCTGTGTTGGTTCCATCACTGGGAAAATGTGTGTACTATGTCTCATTTATAGATGAATTATCGAGGAATACATAGATTTATCTCCTCAAGAAGAAATATGAAGTATTTAACAAATTCAAAGAGTTTAAGGATCTTTTGGCGAAACACACAGAGAAAATATTAAGGTGATGAGGACAAATAATGGTGGAGAATTCTGCATAAATGAATTCGAATAATTCTGTAAGAAGTGTGGTATAGCAAGGCAAAAGACTACTCCATACACACCTCAACAGAATGGATTTGCAGAAAGGATGAACATGATGTTGATGGAAAAATCAAGAAGCATGCTTAGTGGTGTTGTGTTAGGACAAGAATATTGGGCAGAGGCTATGGGTATTGCATGTTACATGGTTAATCGATCTCCCTCATTAACATTGGATGACAAGACTCCACACTAGGTAAGGACTAGTAAGAAACCCTCTCATACACATCTCAGGGTATTTGGCTATGATTCATATGTACACATTACAAAGGAAAATAAAAGTAAGCTAGATAAATTGGATGAAAAGTGTATATTTATTGGCAATAAATATTGTTTGAAAGGTTATAAGCTTTGGAACCCATAAACTAAGAAGGTAGTTTATATTCAAGATGTGGAACTTAGAGAAACCAAATATGTTGTCAAACAAGAATTCCTACCCATGGAGGAAGAACCACATAAAATAGAGTTTGTATTGAAGGATGATGAATCAGACTCTACAAAAGAACAAGAATAAGAAGAAGAAGTATCATACTCCAATTTTGAGGAGATTGATTTGGGAAACAAGGAAATTGGAAAGGTATGCTCCACCTGATTTATGTTCAAATTTTTCTTTGTTTATTATTGATGATGATCTTATAACTATTAGGGAGGTAGTGGATTCAAAGGATGGAAAACTCTAGAAAAAGGATATGGTGGAAGAAATGGTGGCATTGGACAAGAATGAGGCTTGGGATATAATGGAGTTTCCAATTGGAAGAAATTATATTGGCAATGGATGGGTGTTTAAGAAAAAGTTAAATGTAGAAGGAAAAGTGGAATAATAAAAATTATGGTTAGTAGAAAAAGGTTATTCCCAGGTAGAGGGGATTGACTTTGGTGAGATTTTTTCTTATGTTGCGAAGTTAACTTCTATTAGATTTATTTTATTTGTTGTTTTTTATTTTGATTTTGAAGTAGAACAAATGGATGTGAAGACAACATTCCTACATGGAGATCTAGAAGAAGAAATCTACATGAATAAACCAGAAGACTTTGTAGTGAAGGGAAATAAAGAGTTAGTATGCAGGATGAAAAAGTCCTTGTATGGGTTAAAACAATCACCAATGATGTGGTATCAAAAAAATGATACTTATATGTTGGGACTTGACTTCACAAGGAGCAAAGTCGATCACTATGTGTATTTCAAATTAGTCGATGATTGTCTTATTTATTTGGTCTTGTATGTAGATGATATGTTGTTGATAGGAAACTCAATTGTCCTCTAAATTTGACATGAAGGGTCTTAGTGCTGCAAATATCATTTTGGGAATGGAAATTAAAAGAGAACAGTAGATGATATGTTGTTGATAGGAAACTCAATTGTCCTCTAAATTTGACATGAAGGGTCTTAGTGCTGCAAATATCATTTTGGGAATGGAAATTAAAAGAGAACAGACCAATAGGAAACTATGGTTAAATCAAAGGAAATATGTCGAGATGATATTGCAAAGGTTTGATATGCAAGAATGTAAATCGGCTAGGGTTCCTATTCATGTAGGTGTAAAGTTATCTACAAATTAGTGTCCCAAGACACAGGCAGAGGACATGTCCCATGTTTTGTATGCTAGTGTGGTTGGTAGTTTGATGTATGAAATTCTCTGCACTAGATCGTACATTGAACATGCAGTGGGAGTTTTGAGTAGGTATATCTCAATAGATCGTACATTGAACATGCAGTGGGAGTTTTGAGTAGGTATATCTCAAAACCAGGGAAGGAGCATTGGATAACAATAAAGAGGGTTTTTCATGTATTTGGGTGGCATTATTGGTTATAGATTATGCTACCAAGGAAGACTAGGATTGGATATAGTGTTGGACATACATGGGTTTGTTGATGCAGACTAGAATGGATATTTGGATCACAAAAGATCTACAAGTGGCTATGTGTTTAACCTGTTTGGAGGAGCAATCCGTTGGATGAGAAAAAGACAGATTGTAGTGGCACTCTCAACTACAGAAGTTGAATACATGGAAAACACTCATGCAAGAAAGGAGGCAGTATGGTTATAAATATTGTATTAAGGTATTGGGTTGGTACAACAAGCAATAAGAATAGATTGTGACAGTCATAGTGCAATCTTCTTGGAAAAGAACCCAACTTATCATTCAAAGACAAAGTATATTGATATTCACTATCACTTTGTGAGAGACATGGTTAAAGGCAATAAGGCGGTGTTGATGAAGGTTGAAACTTTGAAGAATGTTGCAGATTCATTGGAAAATTTTGAGAGTGTTGATAAGTTCTCTTGTTGTAGAGACAAAATGGGAAATGTTTCCCTGGATTGTTGACTATGTAATCATGTGACTCCATGTATGCAAAGAAAACAACAAGTGGGACAATCTTGGGTATATGTTATATTCTTTGCATGATCAACCTCATGTGCTTCATTGCATCAGGCATAGTTGGGGGCGAGGGTGGGGGTTTATAGGAGGGACGATAACCCCCCTGTTGGGGGGGGGTTGCAGGGGGGACAGATCCCCCAATTGTTTTTGTGGTATTTTGCATTTGTTTCTAGCAATTTTCAGCACACGGTTTTCACCAATGGTTTTCTAATTCCAATTAAGGAATTAGGGTTGTAGACTAATCTGATTCAATGGATTAGGGGTTTTGGATGCCACAAGATCCTATATGTAATATCCCCAGGTTGATCCCAGTTGAAATTGTGCATATAGGTTGGTGAGCCATAATATTTTGGGGCCAGAGTGCCTTTGTATATGTATATTGAGGCCAAAGTGCATTTGTA
This sequence comes from Picea abies, assembly GCA_900067695.1. Classification (NCBI taxonomy): domain Eukaryota; kingdom Viridiplantae; phylum Streptophyta; class Pinopsida; order Pinales; family Pinaceae; genus Picea; species Picea abies. The sequence continues at coordinate 6,011 of CBVK0100603095.1, read as the reverse complement.
TATGTACATTGAGGCTAGAGTGCCTACGTGGTTATTAGGGTGGTGAGTCGAATGAAAAAGGTCTTGTGGGCCTATCATGTGTATTATGTTATCATTCAAATACTAATAAAAATACACCATTGATGCATACCATCATGCCAAACGAGTAAGGGAGATAAACTCCACTAGAGTGGGAAAATAATCTAAGAGTATTGGGTTAAGGGATAAGCCTAAGGAGCTTAAGCAAAGAGAATGTTTTAATAATATTTTCTAAAAGACTAATTTATGGATACATATACATTATGATATCCTAAGTTTCCAAGAGGAGGGAACGAATTACCAAGTGGGTTAAAAATGGTGTTGCATGAAGTGACAAGTCTCGCTAAGAGGTAATCTTGGCAATAGATATTTGTAGAAGTTCAAGAGGGAGTCTAGTGTCCCAGGGTATAGGATAACCAGACCCAAAAAGAGTTCTAATTCCAAATACTTTTCAAATCCTGATAGTCTGATATCTAGAGGGAGAGAGGAAATCTATTGTAGATATGTTAAAACTGAGATCAAATCCCAATCGTAGATCTCACGGGGTCATAACCCCATGATGAACTTGATTACGACCTCGTAATTATAGGATTAGTAATAATTAATCCCCTCGTAATCCCCGGAACTAGGATATTTCCAAGTTAACACCACAAGTATGGTATGACCTCCACTACCCAGTGGTGATGTGGCATGCGACAAGTGGTCCATGTGTCACGATGAAGGAAGGTTACATGTTGCCCCATGGTGGTGCCACATGTAATGTGGATTTGGTTGAATGGGACAGGAATTTGTGGGGAAAACATGTGCCACATGTCATGCCATGTGTCTCACCACGTGTCATACCATGTGGCAGTAAGGGAATTCGTTGATGAGTCAGATGTGGGTCCGACAGAGGACATATACCCTTAGGGTAACGTCATGGATCCTGATCATTTGATATAAGAGGGAATAGATATCCATCGTTGATCTTATTCAAGGAGGGTCAATCGGACCGTGGGTTATCGAAGAGTTTTGATGCGCGGAGAAGTTGGAGGGTCTGGTATCTGGCATCCAATGGAAACGTGCAACTCAATGAATGGCCCATGTGTCGTGACGTGGATAGGGATATTACCCTTGGGGTAACATTGTTAGATTCTAATTGTTGAATATCAGGAGGATAAACCTCCAATGTTGATATGATTCAAGGGAAACAATCAGCCCCGGACCACTAGGGAGTCTTATTACTAGGATACTTTGGGTAGTATTGTTCTTGATGTTCCAGTAGCCACGTATCGCACTATGACTAAATGACAGGTGTATAAAACTTATCCCTAAGATCTATCGATGATCTAACTCAGTTGTTCATCGGAGGGGGGGTTGGTCAGAATAGGTTATGATGTTGTAGGATGGAGTACTTTGATAGTAGTAATCCTAGGATGGATCAGGGTCATCGATCAAAGGGTGCCCACGATGCACGATAGTTGGTGATCTTTCATGGGATCTACCTACCCGAATATGAAGATCCTGGATAGGTTGAAACTCACGGGAAAATTTAATACTCCGACAAAATCCTAGCCGTAGAATATGGGATCACTAGGACCATCAAATATGTGGGGGAATAATCTCAGAGATGCGGAGTGGCTCAGAATGGAAGAAATCCTATGAAAGAGGGTTCCAATAGCAATGAAAAAAATACTTGGAGGTCGATAGATTCGTGGTCTGAGGAAGTTAGTGGCAGTTTCCAAGTTTGTGCCACATAGGAATGACACGTGTACCAGGGTGCCAACTAGAACTAAGGTGAAAGTGAGGGTAAAAAGGGTTGAAAACTTTGGGGTGATGTAACTTTTGAACATGAACTAAAATTTTCACATAATTACAGTCATTAGAAAGCTATGGATAAGCAAAACCAATTTATGAAGTCTAATTGAGGAGATGAATAGATGGAAAAATTAAAAAAAATTGACACCCCATCCCTTAGAAGGTACTTAAGGGGTCAGGTATGTTACAAAGTGGTATCAAAGCTTCAGTTTCAACATTGATCCTATATGGGCCAACTAACAGAGTGAAAAACCATATTGTTTTGGATTTTCTAACATCAAAGGAACGTTTTTGTCACTTGGTGGAATAGTAAACACTCCTACAGAAGTTGGATTATGATGATAAGCATTAATGGTTGAATTTGAATGTGAAATGGAAGAATCAAGTTAAGAATTGATTAAGTTCGGAGAATGAATGAGTTAGTCGTTGTAATGATGGGTTGTTGGAGCTCTAACGAATATGATTGTTGTTAAAAAGAGTATAATCCATGTGTGCATAACTCCTCTCATTAATAGGACTGATAGATAAAAGTTCTTGGTGCACAAGTGGTGTTGTAATACATATGGTAACGAATAAGCATATATAAACATGCAAGTATATTTATTATAATCTATGGTTGGTTGGAAGGCATGATCTATTGATGCATCATTTTGGTCAATTATAAATTGGTGACAGCGGGAGAGTAAAAGCATGATGGAAGTGTTGATAATGCCATTGTGTGTAGCTCTAATAGGATGATATAGTATAAATAAGGAAATGTTGATCTAAAGTTTGGTCAATAAGTACCAAGTATTTCAAGTTGACCAATGGGTTAGATTGACATACAAAGGTGGATGGTAGCCATATAGGTATGGCTGGGTATGCTCATGTAGCAGTGAAAAGGGAATCTTGAAAAAGGATTTATGTGGTAAAAAGGTTCCTTCACCAAGGATGGTATGAGGCATGAGAGGATGTTGGATTTGGGAATTCTATTACCCTGTGTAATAATAAAATTTCCAGATTTTGATTCTAGATTTGGAATAGCTTTATAGTAGTTGGACAAGAATGGTTTCTTGTTGAATATTTCCATAAGGAAGGCAACATAAGTAAGAGTATGCTTGAGAATTTGGACATGTAGATGATTGTAAGATCTTTTCAAAAGAGAATGATATTAAGACCAGTTAATATGAATGAATTGTATAAAAACAATCTTTGTGTTATTTAAGAAGTTGATGCTAAGACAAAGGAGTTTGATGAGCAACATGGAAAACACATAATGAAAATCCTTGTTTAAGAAAGAATCCCGGAGAAAAATTATGCCTATCAGATGTAGATGCTAGGTGGGAAATCCATCTATAGCACATAAGAAGACATGTATATAAGGGAAATATAAATGTCTTCTTATGGAAATTTAAAGAGGGAAATATGGAAGGGTGGATTTTACAATTTATGAAAGAATTGGACCTGGTGTCAAGGATGAATAGAGGCACTTGAAGTAAAACTATTATGTCAATAAATCTACTCATGATAATCAGAGTGCTCAGAGGAATTAGGGCACAAGAGTAAAGTAAGTATCGAGTGAAGTAGTGAAGGTCCATTCACTATAAAGGATTTCAATGTACAAATAAAGTAGTACATTGTGGAAGAGTTCTTCTAAAAGATTGAGATGCCAAATGATATCCTTCTGATAGAGAAAAATGGAGTTTATACTTGGAGATAAGGGGAACATATTCAAGGATCAGTTCTATAATTTTGGGTGTAGTACCACCATTATTATTAGAATGGTATAGTGGAAGTATGGAAAGAATGTCAAAACTTCAAAGGTGGAGTATTGAAGGTGCAGGAAATCTAAAGAATGCCAGCAGATGTTCCAAAAGTAATGCCCCATGTGCAAAGTGGATATAGAAGTGTACAACCATACTTATAAAGAAAAGAATTACATAAATTTAAGTGAGTTACATAATGGAATAAGTTCAAGAGTAGTTAGAGAAAATAGGAAAAATGTACCACTAAGTGGATACCAACTGATTTGGAGATTATGATAGAAATCAAAAGTTGTGGCAGCAATGAAGGGATTATTGATGTTGGGGAGAATGTTGAGTGAAGTACAAAAGTGTGATTACATTTCCAAAGTAGGATAGGATAACTAGTTAAAAAGGATCCCAATCATGAAGGTGATTTTCCTGAAGGGAAAATCAGTAAGGAATCATGAAGAAGAAAGTCGTTCTAAGGGTAACCTAGTAAGAAAGAGAGATGGTACATGAGAGAACGATCTCAAATAGAAAGGGTCCATTGGTGTTACTCCAAGAGGTTGGAAGCACCACTGGAGTTCATGGTGTCTGGTAAGGGTAATGTTGATTACTCTAAAAGTGATCTCTACAAATCCTGAAGGAGAAAAGGTCATATGTGCAGAATCAATTAACTATGCCAGTCAAGTTGAGATTTAATGGGTCTAAAAAAGAATAAGAGAATGGTTTAAGAAACCACAAGAACTAGAGTGATTTAGAGAGGGAAAGTTGAATCAATTGGTGTAGTAAATTAAATGGGTGTTGAAGACCCGAAGTCAAAAAGAGAGCATGACTGGATATGTAATTTAGTTATATATGTGTTTGGTCAAAGGGATCCAAGTAATACATGAATGTTGAAGATTGAGTAACAACATAATGTGTGGCTAAAAATGCAAAAGTGGCCAAGAGCAGATTGGCCATAAAAGTGCTCAGGGTGGAAATAATCATCTGCAATGATAATACAAGTTGTTGCAATGGCTATAACAACAATTACGATATGGCCTATTAGAAATCCATACATAGCACAGGGAATCTAGAATGCACATTTATTTATAAAAAAAAGTATATATGCAATTAACTAATACAGATTTGTTGATATATATATATATATATATATATATATATATATATATGAACATGAAAATTGGGATCTATGGTTGTTGTTCCAGGAGAGAGAGATTTATTGCATAATTGCAAGTGGTTCAGACAATGTTGTTTCACAAGGAATGTATCCATATGAAGGTAGCAACAATAAACTTAAATGTTTAATTTAAGATTGACAAAGGAAGCATGGAAATTCCTATTGATGCTAGATAGTCAAGTAGCATCAATTCGTTAATGACAACTATGCATGTATTGGTTTTGATGTATTATCCTGCATAATGCCAAAAGGTAATTTACGTTAAAAAAAAAACTACCTCGGCCCGAGGTTATTGGTGAAGTAATATTGTTGTATGATTTGAATGCATTAATTGATTATATATCATGTGATATGGTAAAGGCCACAGGCCTGAGATAGTTGTAAAGTTGTTAGTTTTATGTCAACTCATATGTCATAGTAATAACTCATGAAGTTGTTGTTTATGGGATAATAACCAAATTAATAAAGGGGTATGACCATGTTATAGGAATGAATGTAGACAAAACAAGTCATGTATGAGACCATGACATGATTGGTTAAGCTATGGTGCCATACAAGTGTCCAATGAATTTCCTACTTTTAATTAATGGTTGGACTGCAACCTTTTTGCTAACACTGCAAAACACCACAAAATTTCATTATTGGTATAGTGATCAGGTCGAAAAGGGAAATATCCAAATGGTTGAACAGGAATTGAGAAGTGTACAGAGTATGGTTGGCCAGACCATCTAATTATCATGGTGGGTTGCATGATTTATAACAAGGCTTTCTAAGTACAATGTAGGATTGCATTTGAAATATATGCATGGGGAATTGCATTCATGCATAATGTAGTAATTTGAACTCATGTGAACCAACATAGAGTGTGTATCTTGAGGATCTCATGGAATGCATTTTAGAATGCATGTATACAATATTTTTGTATAAATGATTATACTAGCAGTTGATATGTTGAGATCATGACTAAGTATTGAGATTGTTAATAGTCCTAAATTGTTAAGTAGAGAAACAAGAGAGTTGTAGCTTGGAGTAGCCATATAAGGATGGACTATATAGAATTTTTTATGTTCGAGGAATAGAGAGTTAAAATAATTACGATAAGGAAAAGTTTGATTTTTGATAGCATGTATGCATAGAATGATAAGCTCATGTAAATTTGGTTGTGATTGAATTGTTGGATGTGGACAATTCTAAAATCACTTTGAGAGTTTGATTAAAGAATGTAATAAAATCATGTTATGCATGATGTACTAACCATGTTTTTGGTTGAATGCAAGACAAAATTAATG
>CBVK0100603094.1:0-17078 GCA_900067695.1 Picea abies | reverse complement strand
TTGGGTGGGGAAGGTTCCTGATTCTCCAGTTTGACCTTTATCCTTTAGCCTTTTTGACCTAGCTACAAATTGTGCGATAACATTTTGGTGCCATTGCTGGGGAACACTGAGTCAATATTCCTCAAATGAAAAACCTTTTTAGTAAGCCTTGCCTCAAATACCTTTCTCTTACAATCTTACCTGGTGACTCCACTAAGCTTTTATTCCCCTTTTCTTTGATAGTTTCAAGAAAAATATCTAGCGACTCCACAAACCAAAAGGAGATTCAATAACCCTCCTTTGTCCTTCAGAAGGAAGCCTCCATTGAATTCACCTATTGTCAAGTCACTTTTTGGAAAGATACTTCCTTTAGCAAACATGTCTAGCTCTCAGACTGGTACTATGAACCCAGTTAACAATCAAAGACAATGGTCATCTACCCTTTTCAAGCCATTAGACATGTCAGCCATACCAGGCTACCCTAGGAAAATGCCACCCAAGTATGAGAAGTGGTTGCCTAAATTTATTGATACTAATGCTACCAGTGCCGAAGAGCATATGAGTAACTTTTGGGCATTCTTTCAGCGTCATCCCATCAATGATGATGCTGAAGACTTGGTCATGAAGTTATTCTCTGCTACTCTTTATGATGCCTCAAGATGTTGGTATCTCAGTCTTCTTGATGGAAGCATCAAGACCATGGATATACTTGAAGAGGCCTTTCTCAAAAGGTGGAGTATCAAAGAAGACCCTAACATTCTACTCACTCGACTAAATAGCCTTGCCAAGTATGAAAATGAGTCCATTCAGGAATTTCACACCAAATTCGAAACATTGCTCCAAAAAATTCCCGCAAGCCATGACCCGAAAGATGATTACCTTGTTCATATTTATACCAGATCTTTCAATGGCCAACTAGGGTACCTTCTTAGAGACAAAAACCCCTATTCCATTCAAGAATCCTAAGAGCTCGCCACCAAGATAGAAGGAAACCTCCTTTCATCCAAGATTGATCCTTTTTCTAACCCAAGGGGGAGAATAGATACCAAGCAAAAGATAGTACACAATGTTGAACCTACTTCAGATCTCTGTGCCAGTATCAACAAATTACAAGCCTCCATGGATGGCATCATAAAAAATCAAGAAGAAATGATGAACCAGATTGTGAGACTTGAAAAATCCCATATCCAAGCACCTAAGCCTCCGTTCAAAGGGAATTTCTAGAAAGGGAATCAATTCTACAAGCCAAAGAATGAAAACAAAATTCCTAATACCTTGGCCCCTACAAACATTGTGGATGAAAACCCTTGGTGCCTGGAGTGTAGTGAAGCACACTAGGAGTATGAATTTCCCTATAATGCTAGCCAACAAGAAGTCAACAATTTGGATTGCTTCATGAACTTTCCTCAGATAAATATCACAGATATAGAACATCAACAAGCCATGAGGGAAGAGCAACAAGGATGGAATTGATAAACAACTTGGACCAGGAATCACAAGAAAAGCTAAAGGAGCAGGAAGTTCAAGTATACAGGAGAAAGAATCCAAAACAACCTATCACTAATCATCCGAAACACCCACCTCTTGAGGTTCTTCTTCCTAAGACATCCAAGACTGGTAAGGTTGACCTTAACTTTGACTTTGAAGGGGATTTATCAAAGATTCATGTGAACATTCCTCTAAAAGAAGAAATCAAGATCCCATCCATTAAAGAACGCTTTCATACTTTTTTTTCGGTATCAGCTGAACCTATGGACCCCCCTATTATGTTGCAAGCTGATCATTTCAGGGTCCAGTATGGTGAAAACCCTCCCTTCTTCATGACTTTAAAAATGAACAAAAAATAACTTAACAATTGCATGCTAGATACAGGTGATGGTGCCAACATGATGTCTCTTAAAGTCATGCAACAAATGGGTTTGAAGGTCACTAGGCCTTATAGGAATGTGTGTGGTTTCGAATCTAAAGCAATACCCACACATGGGGTGGTTGAAAATGTTGAAGTACACTTAAAGGAATACCCCGAGAAGACAATCCACATAGATATTATAGTGGTTGATGTCCCATATGTGTGGGGGATATTGTTATCTAGGAAGTTTGGTGCAATGATAGGCGGCTCCCTCCAGATGGACCTCACCTTCTTACAGTTACCTTTGAAATATGGAACGACGGGACGTCTACTCAATGTACCAATAACTGGGAATCATGTACAGGATATTGTTCCTCCCATAAATGATGGTAAAGCATAGAGTGATGTGATACAAAATCTTCAAGAATACTCTCCAGAAGACATGCCCTTTGCAACAGAAGAAGACTTTGATCAGATTGAATGTCCCAAGAAAGAAGAATACTAGCAACTCCTAGATGAATTTAAGAACAAAGAAGTTGGGATGGTGAAGATATTAAAAAATAAAAAGGATGAAGATGACGTGCAAATCCGCTCGTCCCAACAAGAAGTATTTACAGTAGAAGCCCACCCACCTCCCTCAGTACAACACACCAGGGTTTTTTAGGGAATGACCAAACACAAAGTCAGAAAATACAAGGAGGGAGATTTGGTATGGATGTGGGATACTCAGAAAGGAGAGCCAACTAATGTAAAAGGAAGCACACAATCTGGCTCGGACCCTTCAAAGTCAGAATGGAATCAGTTGATAACTCGTACTATTTGTCCACTTTGGAAGGAAGAAGGCACCCATTACCCATCATCGGGCACCTCCTCAAACCCCACCAAGGTGGTGGGACCTGACTCCATAAGTAAGTATAGGTAGGTAGGAATTTTTTTGTGTATTATACAATTTGCATTTCATGTTAGTTTGCTTCCTCACTTGCATATTGATTGTTTTATTTTAGTCATATACATATATTATATTTGTGGGGTGGAAATACCACCCCATCTTTGTTACTGATTCCATTTTTTAGTATGAGCAGGTTTGCAGGTTACGCCAGAGATGTTGAGGTTCTCATGAACTCTACAGTGAGCACATGTCTCTGAGTTGGAGCTAGATGTTATCCCTGTTTTCTAGGGATAACTAGGAGACCATGTCTTGAGGCCCACAAGTCCTAGACATGGAGTACCGAGAGTAGGATTGACCTGAGTATGGCCCTGGAGGGCCCATCTTTCTTCTCCTTCATCAGACTTGTCCTGTCAGCAATAGCAGCATCCATCACCTTCAGCTTGGACTTGTATCAGAGAAGACTCTTGCTCCATGAGGTAATTGGTCCAGGCATCATGGTATGTGTCATATTTGATCATCATAACCTTTATATATATGCATCAAATTCCTTTTATTTCTGATGACTTCTTGGATCTTACATTAACCCACTTGACCATGGTTGGGGGGATTGACAGGGTACCATAGAAAGCTTGTGTCCATAGGTTTTGGTTTTCCACTAGGGGATTTTGAAGGGCCATTGTCTGCTCCCATCATATCATCACTCTTACACCTTATCTCCCACTCATCTACCCCATTCCCCTAGTCCAGACATTAGGATGACCTATTTGTGGGGTTACACCTTATCTCGTGGGAAGAAGGGGCTAAAGGCCCATAAAGTAAAAGTAGTTGGTAAAAGATAAAATACATTAAAAAAAATGAAACCTAGATATGTCTTGCCCAGGGATCCCCGAGAAGGAAATAAAAATCCTCTCAGCAAGAAATAAGAGGGGCCCAAAGAAAAATAACAAAACAAGACCTAGCCAAGAGGATGGGGGCTCTCATCATGAGCCAACCCATTATGTTCATGGGTACCTAGAAGTATGACATTGCCATTATTTGGTTACCATGCCACGGTAGTGACCTTTGGTTGCATGGCCAAGGGAAAGGGGGTCTCATCACGAGCCAACCTTATCATCTCTGTGAAAGTGCTTGAGGGTAACACTATCAGCTCTGGTCACCATGCCAAGGCAGTGTCCTCTAGTTAGACCTTGGAATAAATAAGAAAAAACAATAAAGAAAAGAAAGAATAAAGACAATAAAGGGCTTGGAAAGAATTGCATCCATGATGGGTACAACTCACCTTCTACAAAGGAACCCATAGGTAATATCACCCCTGTCTTTCACTCTACCCATATGTCTGGACATCCCTTGACCACATCAACTTGTGTTGCATGGCTTGGATGATATCCTCTGAAAACTTTCCTTCTCCTATGGATGTTGGCCCAATAGAGTATTTTTTCTTTTTCTTCGGCTTTGTATAGTAGGTCATTGTAATGTCTTTGAGCTATTGGATGATATATCAGGGGTTTTATGCATGTATTTGATAAAATTAATGATGAAATATGATTGACATTGCTATGATCCCTGTGACTAATGAGCCCATGGAGGGTGAATTTTTTTATGTGCAGGACCATGCCCGATGGACAGGTACCAGTTGGACCGATACACATGGGGAGATGATTAGTTCGGACCTCCATGGGGTTGAAGAGCCCATCGGATGGTTGTTGGGACCCCATCAAGGGTAGAGACAAGACAGTGATTGTATGAGCCTTTTCACATGAGAAGAAGAAGGGCATTCCACCCAGGACACTTTAGTTGAGCCCATCCCAGGGGGGTTGACCCACTTCAGATGGAACATTCTCCTTTTGATGACCAAGACATCACCTAGGATGTCTTGGTGTCTCCTTGAGTGTGTAGCAGTTTGATAGGACGGCTAGCACATGTGGCAGCATGGAGGAGCCCAAAAAGGGCTAACGTCGGAATTCTGGATGCTGGACTATCCCAAAAAGGGCCCAACGTCTCCCTCAGAGGGGCTTGACATCTCACTTTTTCCTCATTTATGTCATTTACTTAGCAATTAATGTAAAAACAATATGATTTTTGTTTATAGCCTTGTCGGCTATTTTTAATGACTTAATTTTAATTAAAAGGTCACGATACACTATATATTGATGATGTTTTTCCCTCATTTAAACATGAAACAAGAACTCACACTTGTGAGGTCTAATTTTTCTTCCCTATTTTGGGTATTTGGTCTTTTAAAGGAGGTGCACTTGTTGATGGAAGGCTTTTCTTGGCATATTTTGGCATTTCTCTTGAGGAAGGTTTAAAACTAGGGTTTGCAGATGCTTTTCTTCATGATATGTAAGTGTTTTTCCTGCAAAACTTCTTGATTGAATGGTTGTAGGTTAGTATTCTTGCATTTACTTATAAATTTGTTGATTTTAAAACCCTAGGTGACAAGCACACAAGTAGGTCCTGTTGGTGATGAAAGTCACTCCTGGATTGCTTGCAGGAGCAGAGCCCGATGCCCATCAGTTTTTATGTGATGATTTAATGAATGGGGGTGGTCAAATGGAAAGAGACCTAGGAAAGCAACATTGACACAGGAACTAGGGTCTGGTATGTATAAAGCAAGGGAGGTCTTGATCCAACTTCTGTCAGTAGGTTGCTTAAAGGGTGGTAGATGGAAGACTTGTGAGAAGGGTGAGCAAGACTGCCTCGGGCAACAGACCTTTGGAAGCTTGAGGAAAAAAAACTCAGAAGCCAAGATCCTCTTGGTCCAGAGTTTCAAGGAGATGAGGGGTGACTTGACTGGATCCTCCAATTCCAAGCCATTCCAGCGCTGAGAAAACACAAGAACTAATTAGAAACGTTGCGACCGTTGCAGTGATCCAACCTACATCATCCTACAACAGCGCAACTCGACTGGATCCTCCAATTTCGAGCTGTTTTAACACAGTAGACAAAGAGATGGAAAAAGAGGCTAACATCCATAAAGTAAGAAGTCTCCAATGCCTTATACATTAACCAGAGCGACCAGTGATGCATCAAAACTTTACAATCGGGAGCCTAGCTCAACCATCAATCTCCTTACAAAAATGGCGAAAATGCCTACATATACTAAAAAACAACAACAGCAAAAATAAGACACTACATTAAAAACATTGTGTCTGCATGTATTCTGATAGTCTGCGCATGCAGACTTTGGCCGATCCTGCACCCAAGACTTGGTGTCCCCTCAGCCAAATTCAGACGACTATTCTTTGTCATACGCCACCTTAACTGTGCATGGCTCCTGCAAGGGAAGTAGTTGAGCCATTAAGAGTCGACCTAGCATGTACAGACCTCCTCTGGCTGGTCGAAGACTTGGCATGGACTTTTTGGAAGAAATGGTACACAGGACCCTCTCGAGCAGACCGCTTGCCAGACTCTCCATACCCTATACTTAATGCATGAGGAGAGGTTTCAACCACCCCTTCTCACCTTCAATTACTTCAAGTGAAAACCAGGCTTGAGGTCGAATCAAATGGAACCCGGAGACACGATGAACCTTTCGGCGACTAGACCCAACACCTTTGGCCCCCTTTGCAAAGCTCTTCATATTTCCCAAGTGACCACGGGCTATGAACCTATGTTTATTTTCGCAGGCACTTTCGGCGTTCGTGAATAGGAAGGGGCTGATCCCTGCTTATCATAGTCGTGATGGGAAAAACACCAAGATGGCTTAATTGGGTGCCATGCGTCCTTCTCAAATTTGACGGTCCTAAACTCACCCGACGATGTTGTGGGCCTAGTTCCTATATGCTTTCGTCACTTCGCGCATCGGGGATATGAGGGAGCTGCTCCTTGCATTTCTAAATCGCGATGGGTGAAATGGTGAAGAGCCTAATCGCACATTCCAGGTGTCCCCTTTGGATGGATGGCTGAGACTGTTTATTGATACTGTGGGCTCGACTTTGAGCACTTTCGGTGCTTTTGGGGTTCAGGGTTTCGAGATGTAGAATGACATGAAACTCTCACCCTTCGAACTCCCGAATGTCAAAACACCGACATGACTAGATCTCGCGCCACGTGTCCTTCGGATGGACGACTTCCATCCTCTCCTACATACCCAATGGGCGCTATCCAATGCGCTAATCTCGGTGTGCCTCCGCTAGCCATGATTTCCCGCCAACGATCGATCTACTCCCTTGGATAAATCTGGACCATCAGCAATATAATCTTGCCCGCCTACTTGTTTGGAGACCTGAAATGAGATTCTTCACATTGTGCTCGGGCGCTTCTCATGCGACTTGCAAACCCGAATACTCTTGTGTCGAGGACAATAAATGTTACTAACATTAGGCTCCATGGGGGATAGAGTGATCCATGTGATGCTCTAAGGACTCATTTTGCAGTTTCAGTGCCTTGTTGTTGGGCTATGGAGTTAGGTTCAAAACATCCCACTGCTGAAAATACAAGACAAAAAATAAAAGCAACAAAATAAAGATACATGCTCAAAGGATCTTATTTATATACAATCCTAAACTAATAAAACACTTTACATGGGGCTAGGTGAAAGAAGATTTCTACCATAGCCATTCAAGTAGCTTCCTGGATAGAAGCTCCTTCCTTTTGTTAATGATCATCAACAGATGGTGTAATCATGATAGCAGAACAGTTACACTCTTCAACTCCTCCTTACAGGCTAGAGTTGAGATGAAATAGGGAAGCTCCAAGGCACAGGGGAAATGCCACTCCATGTACTTGCTGACAGGGTCATAGAATGAGTGGCCAATCTTGAAAAATTGGTGACAGGCAGCCTCCTCTGCTACACAGCTATTCCCATGTGGATGAATATCTCTGACAAGCATAGGTAAGTGGACAATTGTCATAGGGTCACTGATCTCAGGTGGTGGCTGCTTGTAGACTGGCTCTGGATACGAAAAGAAATGTGCGCTTAGCTGCTCTACTGGTTCTTCCTTGTCTTCTTCGTGTACTCCCCCATCTTGTAAAAAGGAAACGGTCTCCCGATCCTTCTCTTCAATCCCAAATGTAAATACATCATAGGAAATCTCATGAAGGAAGAAAGAACGATCCTCTTCCACAATGGCTTCTTTGTTTAAATCTAAGACAACAGGCTCATTGGGGGCAGATGCTAACGCATCCAAAAAATCTTCAATAATCTCTTCAAAAGAGTTGCTTAGATCATTTGCCTCGAAGACTGGAAAACCCTCTTTGCTGGCTTCAGATTCCAATTTTGCACACTGGGGAGTGGGGAATATCGCCTGCGCAACTAGTTCAATCAGAGCGCCATCCTCTTCCCTAGGAACTTCATCACTTGCATAACCCCCCCCCAACTGCAAATGAATGGGGAGGAGAAAGGGTGGATCTCTGACCCAGGTCATCAGGATCATCCTCATAGCCTACGTCTGAAAAAACTTCATCCAGTATAGAGTTGTGGTATCCCTCACTACAGTTATGACAAACTACCACAAAGGGATAAAACTCTTGACAATAGGCAGTGAAGGCTGCATGGAATTCACTGAGTGAAGAAATGCTAGCAGGGGTTAAAGAATGATACCATTTACGAGCATCCCCTGCTAACGCGAACATGAACATTTTCAGTAATACATCCTCATGATGTATCTCCCACTGATGCATGAGTTCATGAAACTCACTGAGGTGCTAAGTAGGGTTGTCCTTTTCATGTTTTCCAAATATGGGAAAATAATCGCCCCATTCATTCGGAGAAGGGACAGCATTAGGAAAACTAGGAATAGTAGAAAAATTAGAAGGAGAAAACCTTCGAGCTAATATTTTCTCCATTCCGAACCAGTGGAGTCACCAATCAATCCTTGAATCATGGAGTCGCCAGGTGAAATATGCGCAGCTTCGAATGTGTCTGGTCCTTGTTCACCATCAAAGGCCAGATCCTAACATTGTTTTTACCCTAGGAAGCTTCTCAGGCTGAGAAAGCAGCTGCTAAAACCTTCTCGAGAAAGCTCCTTAGGGTCAGCTTTCAGGTGTGTTAATAGTAGCCACAGCTAAAACAGTGATGTGGAAACCTTGGAGTCACCACAGTGGGGTCGCCAGGTGCACAGTGGCAATATGGAAGGGCTCTGATGTTTGATGCACCTTCAGAATCAAAGGCTCAATGTCATTTTTCCCAGGGAAAATCTTCAACTTTGTCCCTGGCAACAGCGCCAGAAATGTTGGCGACGGAAGTCACTCCTGGATTGCTTGCAGGAGCAAAGCCCAATGCCCATCAGCTTTTATGTCAGGATTTAATGAATGGGGGTGGTCAAATGGAAAGAGACCCAAGAAAGTAGCATTGACATAGGAACCAGGGTCTGGTATGTAGAAAGCAAGGGAGGTCTTGATCCAACTTCCATTAGTAGGTTTCTTAAAGGGTGGTAGATGGAAGACTTGTGAGAAGGGTGAGCAAGACTGCCTCAGGAAACAGGCCTTCAGAAGCTTGGGGAAGAAAAACTCAGAATCCAAGATCTTCTTGGTCTAGAGTTTCAAGGAGATGAGGGGTGACTTGACTGGATCCTCCAATTCCAAGCCATTCCAGTGCTGAGAAAACACAAGAACTGATTAGAAACGCTGTGACCGTTGCAGTGATCCAACCTACATCATCCTACAATAGCACAACTCGACTGGATCCTCCAATTTCGAGTTTTTCTAACACAGTAGACAAAGAGATGGAAAAAGAGGCTGACATCCATAAAGTAAGAAGTCTCCAATGCCTTATACACTGACTAGAGCGACCAGCGTTGCATCAAAACTTTACAATCAGGAGCCTAGCTCAACCATCGATCTCCTTACAAAAATGGAGAAAACGCCTACATATACTCAACAACAACAACAACAACAAAAAAAAAAAGACGCTGCATTAAAAACATTGCGTCTGCATGTATTCTGACAGTCTGTGCATGCAGACTCTGGCCGATCGTGCACCCAAGACTTGGTGTCCCCTCAGCCAAATTCAGACAGCTATTCTTTGTCAGATGCCACCTTAACTGTGCATGTCTCTTGCAAGGGAAGTAGCTGAGCCATTAAGAGCCGAGCTAGCGTGTGAAAACCTCCTCTGGCTAGTCGAAGAGTCGGCATGGCTTTTTTGGAAGAAATGGTACACAGGACCCTCTCGAGCAGACCGCTTGCCAGACTCTCCATACCCTATACTTAATGCATGAGGAGAGGTTTCAACCACCCCTTCTCACCTTCAATTACTTCAAGTGAAAACTAGGCTTGAGGTTGAATCAAATGGAACTCGAGACACGATGAACCTTTCAGCGACTAGACCCAAAACATTTGGCCCCCTTTGCAAAGATCTTCCTATTTCCCAAGTGACCACGGTCTATGACCCTACATTTATTTCCACAGGTTCTTTCAGCATTCACGAATAGGAAGCGGCTGATCCCTGCTTATCATAGTCACGATGGGAGAAACATCGAGATGGCTCAATTGGGTGCCAAGCATCCTTCTCAAATCTGACGGTCCTAAACTCACCCGACGATGTTGTGGGCTTGGGTCCCAGATGCTTTCGTCACTTCGTGCATCAGGGATATGAGGGAGCCTCTCCTTTCATTTCAAAATCGTGATGGCAGAAATGACGAAGAGCCTAATCACGTGCGCCAAGTGTCCCCTTTGGATGGATGGCTGAGACTGTTTCTCAATACTGCGAGCCCGACTTTGAGCGCTTTCGACGCTTTCGGGGTTCGGGGTTTCAAGATGCAGAATGACATGAAACTCTCACTCTTTGAACTCCCAAATTCTGAAACACCGACGCGACTAGATCTCGCACCATGCATCCTTTGGATGGATGACTGTCATCCTCTCCTGCATACCCAATGGGCACTATCCAATGCGCTAATCTCGGCGTGCCTTCGCTAGCCGCGATTTCCCGCCAACCGTCGATCTTCTCCCTTGGATAAATCTAGACCGTCAGCAATATAATATTGCTCGCCTACTTGTTTGGAAACCTGAAATGAGATTCTTCGCGTTGTGCTCGGGTGCTTCTCATGCAACTTCCAGACCTGAATACTCTTGTGCCCAGGACAAGAAATGTTACTAACAGGTCCTTGTCATATGTCCCCTTAGAGAGAAATTTTCAGCCATTGAGGAAGGAAGAAAGAGCCTAGCCTTTGCTACACACTTCTTACTTCTTCCCTTAAGCTAGCTTTGATTTTAAAGGTTAAAAGGAGGGTGACGTCCTAGGCCTAGGTTATCTACACCTAGGGTCGTTCATCTTTAGGGTTTTAGTGGTAGAGCCTTGCCATTGCAACACTCTCCCTCATTAAATCCTCTTGTTTTCAATCTTTTCCTTTGCTAGCCATTTTTCCAAGTTTGACCTAAAGAAGGAGGAAAGAGCATGAGGCCTTTCTTAAGCAACACCGGAGTGAGCCTCTTTCCCCTAGGGTTTTGATTATAGGGCCCTACCATTGCAGCACTCTAGAATCCTTCCCTCTTGTCTTTAGCCTATTGCTCCTTCAAATTTGTGTCCTCTACTTGAATGACTCCATATACCCTTAGGAACTGATCTTAGACACACAACGTTGAAGTCCTAGTGTCCAAAACAACTCTCAAAACTTTGGATTTTTAAACCCTAACTAACCAAACTAATCCTAACTAGGCTGACGTCATAGTTGGTTATCCCATCTTGATGCAGTAAACATTGATAATAAGAAATTAGATGATGGTTAAAGGCATTTATTGAGTAAATGATTGATTGGATATATTGTTTGCTGCATCATCTCAATAGTTATTGTAAATGATTGATTGGATATATTGTTTGCTGCATCATCTCAATAGTTATTGGTGAATTGATATTTCTACATTGCTATATTGACAAAACATTGATCTCATTGATATCTGTCGTTTCATTGCTTATATATAATTGTCGGATAGTCACATGAAGTACTAACCCTTTGAGTTATAGCCTACATATATATATATATATATATATATATATATATATATATATAATATATATATATATATATATATATATATATATATATATATATATATGGTCTTGTTCCGGGCAGGTGTTTTCATTTGGGCACACACTTCATTTGTTAGTTGATTAGCCAGTCTTTCTAACCTTGGTGGTAAACTGTGAGGAGGAGATTTTCCCTTGACTTTTATACTTTAACCTCTTCAAAACCCCAGGTTACCACCTCCCCATTGAGGTGACATTGGGTGGGGAAGGTTCGTGTTTCACCAGTTTGGCCTTTATCCTTTAGCCTTTTTGACCTAGCTACAAACTGTGCAATAACAAAACTCACTCGGGCTCCTTGGAGGTTAAATCCACAATTACTGCGTGGAAACTTGCACCAAGGTGTAAGTATGTTAAGAAGTTCACCATCGTAACTATTCCACCATTTCCTAGCCCCTTCTTGACTTGATCACATGATTTCATCAACAACTAGTACTATCATTGAGAGAAGGTCTTGTTTGCTTGGTGTGTATTCCTAGATTTTTAGTGAATGTTGTTTCTTTTTGTTAGTTGGCCCTAGATTATCAGTGTGTTCTGTTATTCTCCAAAATTGAGTTTGTAGATGATAAAGGTCTTCGTTGATCACGTAGGATGCAAGGGCTGCCTCCGGAAGGCTATCAACCCTTACCTCCTAACCCTCTAGAAGACAACTATCGTGGAGAGGTAGAAAATCAATCGAATGCTAGAAGTGTTATTGCTCCTCCATTAGATAACTCAGAAGGTTCTTTGGTTATGGTTGAATATCCCACTCCTCACACTACATCTGTGTTGGTAACCCCTCTCAAACCACTTTTCCTTCATTTAGACTCCTTTGGGAATGTCATAGACGAAGTGTTGAAAAGTCAACAAGAAACATGTGTCTAATTTAATTTTCTCTTAAATAAATTAGACAATAAATATTAATCTATTATCTCATTCATAACTGAGTGAGTTGGATTTGTAACAGAATTATAAGTGTAGTTACGTGAGTTAAGATCAGTTGTATTAGTTGTAACTAAACATACACTAGTGAGAGTTTAGTTAATCAGTGAACTCACATGCAACTAAAGATTCGCCATGGTTAACTACATGCATGTCAGATCCAGTGGAGACCCAGTTGAGATAATAGGTGAAAGGGATAGTTTGACTATAATTTGTGATTTTATCACACATGCAGTGAATATGCTTATGAGCATGTGCAAGCTAGGTCATGGATGATTCGATCATTACAGAGGAGGCAAGTTGTATGGACACAGGAATTGGCACATGTATTTGTTGATTTGTGTATGATAGTGTGAGATGATTGTATTGTACTGAGAGCTCTTGGATTAGAGTTTTGTATGATATTGTTTCATGATTCATGATATACATAATATATGATAGTGGGATTTTTAGCTTTACGCTTTCCCAGTAAAAATTTTGTGTTATGTGTTATTGATATTTCACTTTGTGATTGTGGTTGTGATCGTGGTTTAATTTTCCGCAAGAATAATAGTAGAAGCAATTATGTATTTAACAGTAGCACAATTGTTAGATCAGGAGAGTCACAGGAAATACTAAATTTTTATTGAAATTTCTACATGGTATCAGAGCCATAGAAGGCTACGAAGTCACAGAAGTGAGGTGCAAACATAATTTCATTCTCACAGGTCCTATCTCTAGCAGGGTGCGAACCCTAGTACTGAAAACTTATGGTGTTTTCAAGCACAGTAATTCTCACACCCTAGACAAAGGCAAGGTGTGACCTTCATTGGCATTCTCATAGGCTACAGTGGAGAAGGGTGCGAACTTCCCTGAGTGAAGCAGGGTGTGAACTTCATTGGCATTCTCGCAGGCTACAGTGGAGCAGGGTGTGAACTTCCCAGGCAAGTTCACAGGCTACACACAAGCAGGGTGCAAACTTCCCTCAGGCTACTCTCAGGTGGGGTGCGAACCTCCTAGGGAAGAGGGATTGTAGAAGTTGAGTTTTGGTGGTTGGATAACATTCAAATTTGCAATATTTTCTTGGTGTGACAACTGATTCAAGATTGAAATGTCTTTCAATGGCTTGAGGTTGGAGTATGCACTCGAGGGTATCTCTAACTACATTTCTTGGAAGGATAGGATGGAAGAAGTACTCAAAGACAATGGCTTGAAGGGTTACATTGACAACGATGTTCCTAAGCTGGATGTGACAGACACTGCAAATCTTGATGCATGGAAAAAGAAAGTGGCGAAGGCAAGGAGGATTCTGTTGGAGGGAGTACGAGACCACATTGTCTCAAGTCTCCATGGGAAAACCACACCACATGCAATGTGGAAGGTTTTGACAGATCTGTTCCAAAACAGTAGTGACCATAGGAAATTGGTGCTCAAAGATAAACTCAGGAAGATCAATATGGAGAAAGGTGACACCATTCCAAAGTATCTCACGAAGTTTGTCCAATGTTGGGATGAGCTTGGAAGTGTGGGAATAACAGTCGTTGCTGATGATTTGGTGAACTTGGTGCTCCTAGGGATTCCTAAGAGTTAGCACAGTTATCAAGACTCTGTCAATGGAAGGGAAAAATTGTTGGATTGGGAATGACTATGGTCGGATCTAGTGCATGAGGATTTCAGGTGGAACACTAGAGATGGATCTTCATCAAATCATGATGATGAAGAGGATTGTGCCTTGATTTCCAAGGAAAGGAAAGGGAAAGGGAAGAAATTCCATCCA
Organism: Picea abies; assembly: GCA_900067695.1. Lineage (NCBI taxonomy): Eukaryota > Viridiplantae > Streptophyta > Pinopsida > Pinales > Pinaceae > Picea > Picea abies. Next base: position 2,719 of record CBVK0100603094.1, on the reverse strand, counting down.
AAATCCTAGTCTAAAGTCAAGAAGATGGATTTGTCCAAAGTGAAGTGTTTTCACTATCATAAACATGGGCATCTTGCTACTAACTGTCCACAGAAGAAGAAGAACAAGATGGTTGTTGGATCTACAACTGGTGAGGCTCTTGTCTCACAATTTGAGCTTGACTTTTCTTTGATCGCATGCATGGCTTCAAATGCATCGGGATTGATGTGGTATTTGGATAGTGGCGCTTCATTCCACATGATGGGAGATAAAGAGTCTTTCATTGACTTGGAGGAGAAAGGTCTCAGAATGCATATAGAGATGGGCAATGATGGACGATACAGTGCAATTGGTATTGGTACCATTACCTTTCAGAGGGAGTCAGGTAAACCATTTCAATTGAAAAATGTTATGCATGTTCTAGGTCTGAAGAAAAACTTGGTCTCATTCGCAATGTTGGAGGACAGAGGCTATAATGTTGTTTTTAGCAGTGGTAAAGCCTACCTATGACATAAAGCAACAGGTCAAGTCAAGAAGATAGGGATTCAAGTTAAGAATCTCTACATGTTGGAGGTAGATGGCGGAAATTCCATGATAGGCAAGGCAGAAAAAATGGTGAGCCAGGATGAGGGTGAGTTATGGCACAGGCGATTAGGCCATCTTCACCATGGAGCCTTGAAGATCATGCAGCAAATATCTACTAGAATTCCAAGGGGAACACTTGCTCAGTTAAATCAGTGCAAGGGGTGCACCCTAGGGAAGTATGTAAATTCCATCTTTCATGAAAAGGAGAACCATACTTCAATGATCCTAGAGAGAATTCACACAGATGTGTGTGGACCATTCTCAGTTACTTCAACAACAAAAAAATAGGTATTATGTTATTTTTGTGGATGACTTTTCTCGTAAATGTTGGATGTTCTTCATGCAGAAGAAGGATCAAACATTCTCTAAGTTCTCTAAGTTTAAAGCATTGGTGGAGAAAGAGTTGGGGAAGCAAGTGAAGGCTCTAAGGAGCGATAATGGTGGAGAATACATCTCTAACGAATTCAAATACTTCCACAGCAGAGAAGGAATTCGAAGAGAACACATAGGGCCTCATAACCCACAACAAAATGGGGTCGCGGAGAGAAAGAACAGACGATCGTGGGTGCATCACGAGCGATGTTGCATGATCAGGGCCTACCAATGCATTTGTGGGCAGAAGCATGCAATACTACATTTATGTGTAGAACAGTTGTACTCATAGAGTACTTGGCATGAGTACACCTAAAGAATCTTTTACCGGTAAGAAACCTGATGTTTCGCATTTAAAAAATTTTGGTTCATCTATTTTTGTGCATGTGAACAAGGATGCCAGGAAGAAGCTGGAACCGACTAATGAAGTTGGGATATCTGTGGGGTACACAGAAACACCTCGTAATTATCGTGTGCATTTGCCAAATAGTAAGATGACTGTTATGTGATGGGATATAAAATTTGATGAGGGGAAAGCCATGCGGTTGTCACTTGAGAGGGAGCTAGACTTGCATGCAAAAGAGGAACTGCTGGTTCCCAAGGATGAGTCTCAAGATGTGGATCAACCACATGAGGAGGTTCATGGAGTGGAGGAAACCACTCAAGTAGATCCATCCATCAGAAATGGCAGAAAGCACACCACGGAAGATGACAGATTGAGACTAGATGTTGCACAGAATGTAGGAGCCCCTACTTCACAGCGTAGATAGAGATAGTCTCCTGATCAATTTGCTGGATACATGGCTCTCATGAGAAAATGTATTGTGACTGAACCATATTCCTTTCAGGAAGCAGTGCAGGACCCCACTTGGGTTGATGCTATGGTAGAGGAGTATGACTACATTGTCAAAAATAGTGCATGGAAAATTGTCCCAAGACCGATTGATAAATCAGTGGTAGGATCGAGATGGATCTACAAGGTAAAGCAAGCTGCTGATGGGAGTGTGGAGAAATACAAGGCCAGGTTTGTGGCCCAGGTCTTCTCATAGATCGAGGGGATAGATTATGATGAGACCTTTTCACCTGTCACCAAGTAGTCTTCCATAATATCCATCTTTGCACTCTCAACATAGATGGGAAGGCGAATTCATTAGATGAATGTAAAAAATGTGTTCCTCAATGGGATCATTGAGGAAGAAGTGTACATTGAACAACCAGAAGGTTTTGATACCTTTGACAGAGAGTCACATGTGTGCAGACTCAAGAGAGCATTGTATGGGATGAAGCAAGCACCCTGTGCTTGGTATACTCAGATAGAAAGTGATTTCACTGGATTGGGCTTCACCAAAAGTGAAGCAGATGCAAACCTATACCAAATTGTGGTGGAGGGTAAGCTTTTAATCATTTTTCTTTATGTTGATGATTTAATACTGACTGGTGATGAGGAGCTGATACAATCATGCAAGGATGACCTTGCAAAGGAGGTTGAGATGAAGGATTTGGGCTTTCTTCATTATTTTCTTGGTTTGGAAATATGGCAGTGAGATGGTGAACTTTTTGTGTCTCAAGGAAAGTATACAAGAGAGATATTGGGTAAGTTTCACATGGAGGGATGCAAACCCATGGATACTCCTCTTCCAGAAAATTGGAGGAAAGAGGATTCTACTTCTGGAGAGGTAGTGGATGCTACTGTTTATCGACAGTTAGTGGGTTCACTAATGTATTTAGTGAACATGAGACTGGACATTTGCTATGCGGTTAACCAGCTAAGTCAAGCGATGGT
>CBVK0100603093.1:0-17079 GCA_900067695.1 Picea abies | reverse complement strand
CAATGTAAATTTCATGAGTAATTGGATTGTGCTTAAGGATTGTAGCAATTGTACTAGGAGTCCTTGATAACATATCAACATTTTTTTTATGAATTCCTTTCTTATATCTGATGACCAAATGATATTGCTGTAAAAATCCCATCCATCTAAAATGCCTTGATTGTTGTAGCTTAGTCTATGATTGTAGATACTGTAATGGTTGGTGATCAATATGTATTATTATTTCTTTGCCCATTAAGTAATGTTTCCACTTTTTAACACTTTGTACTAAAGCATACGATTCTTTATCATAGGTTGGATAGTTAATTACTGTTGTAGTGAAGGTCTTATAATGATAACATATGGGCTTTCTGTGTTGCATCAACATTGCCCCCATGGCATAGTCACTTGCATTGGTTTCAATTTCAAAAGACTATTGGAGATATGGAAATTTCAGAACACGAGATGTACTAATATTCACTTTCAAAGTATCAAAATCTTTTTTTTGGATTCCTCCACACTGGAATCCCCTTTTCACACTTGTCAAAGCATGTAAAGGAGCTGCAATTAGAGAGAATTTTGCTATAAACATCCTCCAATACTGTGTTGCCCCCATGAAACTTCTTAATTCAGTTACATTTGTAAGCTTTGGCCAATTTACAATGAAGTTAATTTTAGAGGGATCAATCTTAATCTCTCCACCCCCTACAATGTAACCCGAATATACAAGAGATGTTTTGCCAAATTCACATTTTGACAACTTCACAAAAAGTTTCTCTCTCTGCAACATTGAAAGTATGTACCTAACATGTTGGACATGCTCTTCCATGGTCCTATTGAAAATAAGAATATCATCTAAGTAGACTATTACAAAATCATCAATGAATGGCCTGAATGCATCGTTCATAACCCGCATAAAAGTAGCAGGTACATTACTAATCCCAAATGGCATCACTAACCATTCAAGTAATCCTTGTTTTGTTTTAAAAGAAGTTTTCCATATATCCAGTTCAACAACTCTAATTTGATGATAATCACTTCTTAAGTCTAACTTAGTAAAATAAATTGCATGTTTCAACTGATCTAATAAATCCTCAATGTGAGGAAGAGGGTAACGGTTTTTACCGTGATCTTGTTCAAGGCTTGGAAGTCCACACACATGCGCCATGTGCCATATTTATTTGGCACCAAGATGATAGGTGACCCACATGGAGAAGAAGTTGGTCTGATGACCCCTTGTTCAATCAATTCTTGTACCCGTTTCTTTATCTTTGCATTTTCCAAAACTGATAACCTGTACATTCCAATGTTAGGGAGAGGAACATCCTGCTGCAACTGTATTTCATGTTCAACTTGTCATTTTGGAGGTAATCCTTTCGGGACTTGAAATATATCATCACAGTTAGAAACAATTCTAACTAAGTCATATTTCAAATTTGTATCACAATCTTTGAAAGTATCAATTCTGACAATTTCCTTAGCTTTTACAACCATTAGTAAATATCTTTTACTGACATTTACAATTCTATTCATTTTGCCTAAGTTGATTAGTGATAGATTCAATTTCTTCTGATGAGCCCTTACATCAGATTCTTTTCCATCTTTATTTAATTGATGCTTATTGTCTTCACGATAGAATATTTCCTTTCTATCAAACATATATGGACTCCCAAGTACAATACCACATATATCTAGTGGAACCACATCTAACTCAACCTCAACTATAAATTGTGAATTGATAGCAAACTTTAGGACATATTTTTTATTCACTTGCAACTGATTATCATTATGAATCCATCCTAAGGGATATGGTTTCTTATGAGGTTTAGTGATTAATCCCAACTTTTTAACAATTGTCTCAGATATCAAATTTACTTGTGAGCCACTGTCAAACAAAGTATCAATTTTTGTATGTTTGGAAATTACTCTTATGTGAAAAAGTTATGTTTGATTGATCTCATCAACTTCATTATCAAATTTTAAAGATTGAATTGAAGAACTTGTACTAGCTTCAGAATTTTTACCTTTGATTCCCATGAATGTGACCTTGGTCTCATCTCTTGAATTGGACCCCAAATCTATTTGAACTATTGCAGTAGTCTTTGGCTTCCCTTTATTTTCGAACTTTGTTGGTTTCAATTCTGGGTGAAGGATCCAACAACGATCCTTACTATGGAATTCTTTCTTACAATGAGTGCTTGTAGTTTTTTCCTTCTTCATTGTATTAGTTTTATTCCATTTGAACTTCTCTTTACTCTTGCCTTTGAATTTTCCTTCAGTAGGTTTAAATGGTTTTACAAAATCAACATTTACATTCTTGCCTCTAGATTCAAGATGAGTCGCTTGCACACATACCTCATCTAAACTAGTAGGATTAAACATAAGAATGGTATGTCATAAATAGCTATGAAAACCACCTATATACTTAATAAATGTCTCTTGAGTATCCAATGGTATTCCCAACAATAAATCTCTTTTATGAAACTCTTGTGTATAATTTTGAACAATTTGTCCTTTTAACTGTCTAAAGTTCTGCGATGACATAATAGCTTGTTGCATATAAGCTAGAGGATAAAATTTATTTCGTAATGCAGAAGTAAAAAATCAAGCCATGAAGAGAGAGTCTTACCTAAATTTTTAATATCTTGTTTTGTCCTACTTTCCCACCACACAAGGGAGGTTCCCCCCATCTTGAGACTAGCAAGCTAGATCATAGTCTCCTCATCTATGCTTTTTTGTATCCTGCAATACACTTCAATTTGTCTTATCCAATTATCTAACTTTTTCGCATTTAGTTCCCCATCATACAAAGGCAAATCAAACTTAACATCAAGCTTTAAAAAAGGCATGTCAAACTTATGCTTATGTGTTTTCTTTTGTATAGTATGTGTAGTAGAATGAGAACTAGCATTTGAAGTAGAACTTGAAGAAGACGGAGAAGAAGGTGGTGAAGGTGGTGAAGGAGGAGGCTTTGATGATTCTCCTTTCCCTTCACTTTTCCCCTTCATAAAAGGTTCTCCTAGAGCATGTTTCTTTCTCTCCAAGAAATCATCATATAGCACTTTGACCATTTCTGACATGGAGAAAAATGCTTCTTCGAACTTTCTAGTTCGAGGAGAAGTTTCTCCTTCTGACGCCATTCTTTTCTTCCTCAACACTCGTTATATCTCTGAAATGAATTCAACCAAAGATCCTTCTCCTCACTGAGATTTGGATATCGTGAGCATCCAATCCTGTACTTTTTAAACCTTCCAATACAACCAAATCTCTGATACCAAAATACTTGATCAAAAAATGAAAGAAATTAATAACAAATTGAAATTAACCTGATGCTCATGAATGATTAAAGAGTTGAGCCATCATTAACCATGTTGAAAAATAATAGAAGATAAAAGCAATAAGAAATAAAAATTGACACAAAGAACTTGTTAACGGAGTTCACCAATGTGTGGCTACGTCTTCGGCCCTGCTTCCAAGAGGAAGACCTCTTTATTGATCTTTAAATGCTCAAGTTCTTTTTACAATGGCTCTTTGTTGTTACAAAAAAGATTCTGATCTTCTGTACAAGACCTCCTTGTGCAGATGCACACATGCCTCAACAATCTCCTCTCAAAAAATGACTCAATGCCCCTCAAAACATGAGAAATGTGTCATTAACTCAAACTCCTTTTTACATTTCCTGCATAGAAAAAGTACCCCCTCAAGCTCAATAAGCCTAGTTTATATATTTTTTAGGATCAATTAGGGAAGCTCAAATTCCCACAAAGATATGGCCTCTTTTCGAGATCAAATCCCCTCCCAATGGCTAAGAAATCTCCAAGAATGCCCATTCTGGTCCAAAACTATAGCAAAAAATCCACTTATGTTACAAAAATCATAACAAGCTCCCAAAGACTGGTGCGCACACCCTTTTTTTAGGTCACATTGCTTCATATGGCCAAGCGCCAGCCCCCAAGGGGCTACGCGCTGGCCCCTCCTTCGCAAGCTCTTGGATTCTTGGCACGTGCATATGACCTAGGTCCGATCAGATGAGATAAGCCCCCTACCGATCAACCCTCTACACTGGTTATGCTCTGGATCATATGGTGGTAGGTGTTATTCCCGTGGCCCAATGCCATACCTTAACATTGAATGTAATAACACCAAGTTATTTACAGTGGTTGTATGGTAGCGCATAGAAGCGGGTTGGGGCTAGACCCCATCCCTTACCTCCTCCGCTCGAGACTTCATACAAGTTCAAATAATAAATTTGAACATAGGGTAATAAGAAATAACGTAGGCGAGTTTGTGGCCTGTCTTGCCCAAAGTGCTTCCCCCATGCCATAGGTCACGCGGTCGATTCTGGGGAAGTCCAAATAATTTTTACCATGACCAACAAATGATGGGGTGCCATGTGGTAGCCCATGTCTAGGCCACATGGCACCATTTACTCGCCCACCAAAGTGACATTTGTCAAATGCCAATTTGATCACATATTCCACCTTCCCAGTCAGTATTCCATTTCTCTGCCATGTCACTATACGGTCAATTGCTACCTGTCTGACACGTGTCAGTCCGTACAACCAGTCACATGCCCACCTGTCATGCCACGTGTTAGGTCATACTTCATGGTCACCTACCATGTGTCCATATGTACGGCCATGTCACCTACCATGTGTCACCTCCAGAGGATGCCATGTCAATATGATGATGTTAGCATGACATCATGCTGACATCAACGTTGACGTTTTTCATGTTGACTGTTGACTGTTGACTTTAGACTTTTTACCTGTTTGGGAAATTGATCAGAGTGCGATAAATTTCACATACGGTGTCCAATTAAGGAAGTAAATATATGGTCGGAATTAGTACGAGGATCCAGACACAATGGAATTGGTTTTGTATGATTCCGAGAAATTTCATTTTTTGAGCATTTTCTGGACCTAAGGATCCTCCTGGATCAACAAGTAGAGAGGGTCCTCATTAAATTAGGATAGAGGTATTCAATATTTTTACTATACGATAGGAAATTTAATTTGCTATTTAAGTCCTTTAAAAAAACGATAGCTTTATTTTTGTCAAAAAGTAAGTGTCTTTGGTTATCAAATTTCTCTTCAATGGGGATTTTTGTGCATGACAAAGTTTAGAGTTAGGGTTAAAGGTATGTGACCAAATTCAAGATGATGGTCATTTAAAAGGTCAAATTTTACTTTTTGGATGTATGTGGGGATATCTGATATCACATAATCCATGACATTTTTTCCCAACCCATGGATACAAGTCATCTGGTTAGATTTATGCCACTTCATTAGACCATTGGAAATTATTAGATCTTGATAATTGCAGATCTTTATTAGCTTGGTACTAAACACATTCTCAGTTATGTATTTTAATATTAAATATTTGTAAAGAACACAAACATTTTATGGCCAATTCATAGGATGTTTCTAATGAAGATATTGAGGTTTCACCTGAAGCAATGCTACCCCAAATTTATGATATTGCACTACCCTATGATCTTCCTGAATTTGAACCATTTATTTTGCTGAATTCTCTCATTGGCTTTTCTACTCCCCAAACCCTCAAATTAATTGTTTACACTAAGCACAGGAAATTCATCATCCTAGTTGACAGTGGAAACACTCATAATTTCATTTATCACCTCCTTTCCCAAGAAATCAATTGCTATATCCATGTTGTCAACAATTTTCAAATCATGATTTCCAATGGTGGTTCCATGAAATGTGGGGGCCGTTGTGAAAATGTGTGCCAACAAATTGGTTAGTATAACTTGAAATCTCACATGTTTTCTATTGACATGGGTGGTTGTGACATTGTCCTTGGTTTTGAATGGTTATGTACTCTTGGCCCCATAACCATGGATTTTAAGGATTTAACCATGCAATTTCAATAGGATGGATAAAAATATAAATTCCAAGGCATTACAATAGTTTCTCCGGAGATCATCGGTTCCCACCACATAGAATCGTTACTCAAAAAAGGTCATTCTGGCATCATTTCCCATTCAAGTAGTTGAGACACCCCCAGTGCACCTCTCCCTTCAAGCTATCATTTCCCTCCATAACACTATTTTCCAAACTCCTTGGGGCCTTTCCTCCTCTGGAAATGACCATGACCATTCCATTCCTTTCATCCCGAGTAGTCTTCCTCCCAATGTTTTCCCTTATCATCATCCCTTTGCTCAAAAAATGAAATTGAGAAAAATGTCCACTAATTGTTAGAAGCAAGTGTTATACATCCCAATACAATCCCCTATTATTTCCCTATTGTCATGGTCCTGAAGAAGGAAGGCACTTGGCACATGTGTCCTGATTTTTGTTCCCTCAACAAACTTACCATCAAGAACAAATTTTCCATTCCCGTCATCGAAGACCTTCTGGATGAACTCAATGGGGCTCAATACTTTACCAAACTTGACCTTCGTTCTGGATACCACCATATACATATGAAAGAGGAAGACATCCCCAAGACTACATTTCAAACTCATGAGGGCTGCTATGAGTTCTTGGTCATTCCCTTTGGTCTCTATTACTCCCTCTCCACTTTTCAAAGTCTTGAGAATCATGCATTTCGTCTTTTCCTTCATCACTTTGTGTTAGTTTTATTTGACAATATTATCATCTATAGTAAAACATGGCCATCCAATCTCACCCATGTATATCAAGTTCTCTATCTCCTCTCCAAGCACAAAATTTTCCTCAAATGATCTAAATGTGCTTTTTGTCTCTCTGAAGTTGAGTACCTGGGTCATATTGTTGGCAAGGATGGTGTAAGGGTGGATCCTAAGAAAATTGAATCTATGCAGAATTGGCCTCACCCTAAAACTCTTAAAAGTATATGTGGTTTCTTGGGTTTAATGGGATATTATTGCAATTTTGTTTAAAATTATGGAAAAATTGTGGCTCCTCTAACAACTCTCCTTAAAAAGAATGTGTTCAGTTGGACTCCAAAAGATGGCCAATCCTTCAAAGCCTTGAAAGAATCTATGTGCAGTACTCCTGTAATGGCCCTACCTAACTTCACCAAGACCTATGTTCTAGAATGTGATGCATTAGAGAGAGGAATCGAGGCAGTCCTCATGCAAGATGGATTATATTTGGCTTTCACCAATAAACAACTATCAGACCAACATTTGGGCCAATTGATTTATGAAAAGGAAGTGTTTCCTATTTTGCATGTAGTGTATCTTTTGTGCCCTTGTCTATTAGGACAATTATTCCAAATTAAAATGGATCATCAAAGCCTCAAGTACTTCATGGAGCAATGAATTTCATCCCCAGAGCAACAAAAATGGGTGACCAAGATGTTTGGATATGATTATGAGATTATTTACAAGAAGGGAAAAGAAATTGTGGTGGTTGATGCTCTTTCCATGAAATATGAAGAAAAAGTGTCCCTCTTTTTCCTCTCATTCATTGTTGTTGACTATCTTCAAGTTGTTCACCAAGAATGGTTGCAAGACCCAAAAATTTCCAGTCTCATCCAAAAACTTCAATAAGATGCCCAAGTTGCTCTAGGGTATGCTTGGCACAATGAAGAGTTTCACTATAAAGGTCACTTGTATTTAAGAAAATAGTTGTCCCTTAAATCCAAGGTGCTCTTTGAGTTTCATGCTTCACCTATAGTGGGCCATTTAGGTTTTACCAATACTTATGAATGGGTCAAACTATCTTTCTTCTGGGATGGTATGAAAAAGGAAATCCACACCTTTGTGGTTGAATGTGATACATGTCAATGCAATAAGGGAGAGACTTGCAATAATTGTTGGCTAACCCAAATTAGGCAATAAGTCAGACATCATGGTGGTAGTGAATTGTATTTCCAAATATGCTCATTTATATGCTCTTCAACACCATCTTACAACATCCATAATAGCTCAAATTTGTATGGATATAATCTTCAACTCCATGACATGCCTCATTCTATTGTTTATGATCATGATCCCACTTTTACCAACAATTTCTGGCAAGAATTATTCAAGCTCTAGGGAACCCAATTGCATATCAACAAAACCTATAATCCCTAGACTAATGGCCAAACACAAATGGTCAACAAGTGTTTGGAAACGTATTTGAGGTGTTTTGTGTTCGACAAACAATATTAGTGGGTTCAATGGAATGGTGGTAGAACACCTCTTATCATACTACCACTCACATGACTCCTTTTGAAACATTCTATGGAAAAAATACACCATCGGTTCTCCCATACATGTATGGTGTCTTCAAGGTTCAAAAGTTTGAATGAAATATTACAGTATGCATGACCATTCTCCATACTCTCATAGAAAATTTTCTCATGGTGTAAAATGCTTGAAGCAACAGGCAGATTAGGGTCGTTTTGAATGTCAATTTTCTGAAGGGGACCAAATGTTTATCCATCTACAAACATACAAGAATACTTCACTCAAATCCCAATAGTTTTAGAAACTTACCCCAAAATTTTATGGTCCTTATACTATTCTTAAATGCATTGGGCCAATGTCCTATCGGTTAGCTTTTCCCAGTCACTCCAAGATACATCATGTTTTTTATGTCTCATTCCTAAATAAAGTAATTGGCATCAAGTTCCACACCCAGACCAACCTACCATAGTTCGATGAAGAAGTTTCCATTTGGCTGCAACCACAAGTTGTACTAGACCAACGAGAGTGTTTTCTCCATTAGTGAACCATCTAGGAATTTTTGGTTTAATGGAAGGACACTCCACTAGAAGATGCCACCTGGGAGCCGACTACCATTCTGCAACAATTTCCTCATCTTAAGCCTCGAGGACAAGGCTCTTTTTCAAGGGGGAGGGCATGTTATGGACCTAACCTCCCTAACCCCTCACGCAGATAGAATAATATTGTTTCCATGTAATAAAGGATGACATTAGTTAATAAGGCTTATTTAATAAATGTGAAGAAGTCAATGTAAGAAGACCTAATCGAAGCTTCCACTTCTAGAAATATATTCATATAGAATGTTCTTTAGAAGATAGAATCAATATAAATAAGGGCAGGAGGTATGAGAAATATTTTATTTAGAATTATTGTAATAGAGATATGCTCTACAGGAGGCTTCCCCCTTGAAGAGGCAAGTGAACATTGCTTTCTTGAATAAATGTATTATTGTTGGTATTTATCTTCTCAATATTTTGTTGTTCCATTTATATTTGTTGAATATTTCTATTTCTGCATATTACATTACATATGGTACCTTACAAAATATATGCCTCCAATCCCTTTATGAGAGAATTTCTTGTTCCATGCTAACCATAATACAAATCCTTCTATGTTAGGGACCTTATATTCTTCATGCTTCCAAGTTTCAACAAAAAATATAATATCAATTTCACTCAGGATCCAACTTAATATAGACCCTTTTCTTCATAGAAAACCATGCTAGTTCAATAGAGAATATGGCGTGTCCCAAATTCCTATTTATTATCATTTCTTTGGTCTCTATCCCTAATAATAACTTTTCAATTCATAATTATTGCCCATTTTCCTTCCTTCTTGGCTTCTTTTACCTTTTGAACTTTCTTCCTTAATTCAAACTTGGTCTTCTGGAATGAGCTCTTCATTTATAAATACTTTTGACCCTTTTAGTCTTGGATTTTTATGGACTATGTCATATTTATGGTCATCAAATCTTACCTTAGCCCGAATCAACCAATATTTAATTTTTATTATTTTTCCTAGCCTCTTTACTTCTATAAGGAAAGTTGTTTCAATTTGTGATTTATTTTTTAGTTATTCTTGGACTATTGCTAGTGTATCCTAATCTTTTCTCTCTTTTATACCAAAAATTAGAGGTTCAAGGATATTTTGTTATGCTCATGGTCTAACCCTATGAACTTATTCATTTCATGTTTGATGGGTTTGATATCTAATTTACGTTCCAAATTATCTAAGGCCAAATTTGTTAAATTAAAGTTTCTTCTAGCTCTTTAATCTTGTCCCTAAGGTTATGATTTTCTTTGACCTCTTCTTATTGAGTTGATTGTTTCTTTTCTTGGATTTTTTTTCCATTTTTTGTAATATAACCTCCATTTTCTACAATCGTGTCTCCAACTCTAATATTTTATTTTGTATTTGTGTCTAAATATTGTCTTGTAAAGATCTAAATTTGTTATCAAGCATTGCTTCTAACTCTGTTTGAAGTTTGGCTTCTCTCTCTTCTGTACTTTTAATGATTCTATATGTTCATACAAATTATCCATGATTATTATTCTAACCATCTCCTTGAGATATTTTGGTATATGTGGTGAATTTCTCATATTGAAAAGAAAAAGAAATAAATATGAATTATAGAAAGAACTTATGCACCTGATTCATCATAGAGTTTGAATGGAAGAAAAAAAAAATTGAAAATCAAATATACTTCACCACACCATCAATCCACCTCCGATCTTAGTCCACAACAAACCAAAAAATCACCACATACTAGAATTCACAATAATTCGCCTCAAAATTCAATCAGCGAGTAAAATCTGAGGTTTTGAGACCATATGTTCAAGGGATGAATAAATTGAAATGATCCTAGCCTCCAATCACAATTTTTAAAGTTATGACACAATATCCACATTTAATAATTGATATGCCAAGATGATACCATAACCTTAGAATGATTGATACTCCGCAGCTTAGATCCTAAACTTTATATCCACACAAAGGATAAAATCTTAAAATATGAAATGATATAAATATTAAGCAACGAAAAATACATTTATAATGAGACACATATTCACTTTTGTCTTTACATTACCAATGTAGTGTGATGCTAATGTGACATATATGATAACACCCCTAATTGCATCATGAATTTAAAAAAAAAAATGCATTTTAAAGTGATGTAAATTTCGACACTAGACCTAGACCCTATATTGTAGTAGTGATATTAAAAAATCTATCTACTCAAATAGGGTATCTTATATAACCACTTTTTCACATTTAACCATTTCTCCCATAGGAACAACACAAAAATAATTATCAATTGACATCTCTACTTATTGGCAATGTCAACAACCACTTTATCTAGCAAACTTAAGTGCATTAAATAAAATAATTATCAATTGACATCTCTACTTATTGGCAATGTCAACAACCACTTTATCTAGCAAACTTAAGTGCATTAAATTGTTATAAGGAAGAAAATGTCAATACAACATTAAGGAAGGATGAAGAATAAAAGGGACCTTCCAAAATGTGAAATACAATCTTAAATGCTAAAGACGTAGTGTTTATGGCCTTTAAGCAAATTTACTCGAGAAAAACCATAATTGAATATCTAACACATATATCATCTCTTTTTTCTTTTTTCCTATGCATGGCCTCTTATTAATTCACATCCCCTTCTCTTTATTTTTGTAACAATTCTCATAAGGTATTATTGTATTTTTATTTCAATTATTCATGCCTCGCCAATGTGTTTATGACTTCTCAATGCGCAAAATCTTAGTTGAGAGGTGGAGCACATTAGCTTAATGAAAGAACAATCTATAAATATTTCCAATAGAAATATCAACAAGACACAATAAGAAAACAATAGATTCTTATAAAAAAATGGCTTCTTCATCATGAGAGCCAATTTCGATTTATATAACACTAAAATAATTGCACATAATATGAATATATATTAAATAACTCTTGCACATAGTGCAAGCGATGAAAAGATGTATCTAAATGAATACACTCAATACACTCAAGTAAAAAAAAAAAACAAGATGATCCCATTAAGGTTTGGGTGTTGATATAGAAACATATATGGAATAGTTTGAAAGTGAAGATTTTGGACACCTAAGGAGGATGTTGGACATAGTGGTATGATATTGTCATTGATGTCAAATAGGGAGAAGAAAAACATTAACCTGAAGCTCAGAAGGGAGAACGCACTGCAGAAATGCTATTGGAATTGAAATCCCCATAGTAAAACTCCAAAAGAATCGAGGGGGAATCATGTCTATTGATGTAGCTTTTGGGACAAATTCTGACCATCAGATCATAGAGGAAACTTGCGTAAAGAAGAGGAGAATCGTGGTCTTTTGTTGAAGATTTGGGAATGATCTAGATCGTCAGATCTAGATTAAATCTAGACCATCAGATAAACTACTAAGAGTCATGGACTGTTGATCGTGGAAATGACATATGCATGGTCAACCCGACATTGACCACTTCGGATAATATCAACCGAAGGAAATTTGCATGAAGGAATTTTAGCTAAAGCTGAAGTTTTGAAGTAAAAGTAATCCGTCAGATCTAAGGAGAACTTCGAGATCAATGATATCTATCAGATCAAGGTTGCGTAGCAGGATTCAACTTCGGCGCTAACCACTCCGACGAAAATAAATCCAAGAAAAAGTAAGATTACGTGAAGGTCAAAGGCCCAAATTTTTGAAGTGAATAAGGACCATCATATTTGGAAAATGTATGATGATTGATGGATCAAGATAGGTAAGTCCAATTTTGGTCAACTTTGATGCTGACCACTTCGAAAAAAAAGGGTTTAGAACATGTAAGTTCACCTGAAGGTCGGAGCTCTGAAGTCACGAAGCAAGGAAACATGGCACATTCAGATGGTGACAAGTGTCAAGGTCTAGTTGTCATTTTAGGTATACATAGGTCACAAATCTAAGTGACACATGGTAGTCATTCGACTAGTGCCACATCAATAGTGATGTCAACAAGATACATCACTCCGAGAGTATGTCCTTCGAGGAAAACCAGTTTCTACCACCAGCAACTTCCCAAAGCATCGAAGGATGAAGTCATTCTCGACTGTTGATCAAGAGTGGGTAAAGGAAGAGGACAAGATCCATTCATGGTCGTCGATATGAGATACATATCAACGAGTATAAGCTATTTCAGAAGCCAACCAAAGTGGTTTGGAAAACCACTATTTCAAGCTCCGAAATAATGTGTGTATGATGCGTGGACAAGCAGTTTATGGTTTATAGATTGGGAGAAGATTTATCCCTCGCACAAGTTTAACTCTGAAATAATCCTAGCCATCCATCTCAATGTTTGATTAAGTCATATCAGTTGGATTAAACCAGTGGAAGCATAGTTTAGTATTGAATCTAGACCATTGATTTGGTTTTGAGAATCATGCTAACCATTAGATCAACCATTTTGAGAGGTAACCACTCTGGGAAGTTCAAACTTTGGAAGATTGGATGCTTGTAAAGTTCAAATCTCCTGAAGGCCGGAGTCCGTAGGACTAGGTTCCATCCCTTGGTCATGAGTTATGAACACATAAGCTATGGGGCACTAGGAACATCACCTAAATTAATAATCCTAAGGTCCTAGCTATTGGACTTGTGAAGGTTGTTAGAACATGGAAGTGTTGATAATCACTCTGGCAGTATTTTCTTCGAAGGAGTTGGAAAATTGCAGAAGTCAGAGTTCTGAAACTCTAAAATCCTGAAGTAAACAAGAACCGTCTGCTCAATTGTAGATTAAGTCCTGATCGTCCGATCTACTTCCCCAAAATGCACTCTTGGATGATTGAATGATTGCAAAGGCTGGAAGTCTGAAGGATGAAGTTCTGAAATAAAAGACAGTTGTCCATATCAACGTCCAAATTAAAACCTGACCATTGATCTTGATAAATGATTAAACACATGTTTTGATTAGTGCGTAGCCACCACCTGTGGTCATATGGAATATAGGTCCTGAAGTGTTTCTGTGCAAAATTTAACACACATAGTAAGAATTTTATCTCGGTCTAAAAGGAACATTGAACCATATAGGACTTGGAATTTTTCCTAATTTATCTTAAGTAATCCAATACACATAATGCATTAGAAATCTAATCAAAAAGCTTAGATTCAGTCAATTTAAATTTAGAATAAAATAAAGAGGCATGGAATCGAGTTAAAGGAATTGATCCATACCCACGATCGATTTATGTAAATCCCTCTCATTAAATTGAAAATCTTTCATAATAATGTATGAATAACAATAAAGGGAATACACATGTTATTATTGTAAATTTAAATGTAGAGGTGCAATGGTTCAAATAAAGAGACACAATGATTTATAGCTCACACCAGTTGGAATACTATATAAGTAAGAAATATTAGTGAAGAAGAAGTGTCTCTAGTTAAGATCGAAAGATCAAAACAGAAACAGAGTCCAAGAAGAGGAAATGATTATACTAACGAAGTAAGGGTGGAAGGGAGGAGTAAGGAAGGATTCATATCCTTTACTAGAAAAGGGAGTTGGTGCTTCCTAGGGTTGGTTCCCTAAAGACAAGGGATTTTGTGCTTCCTAGGGTTAGTGGAGTTTGTGCTTCCTGGGGTTGGTGCCCTAAAAACAAGGGAGTTGGTGCTTCCTAGGGTTAGTTCCCTGAAGAAATGGATTTATGTCTCCTAGAGTTGGTGCTCTAAAAAGGATCAATGTCCTTCATTATTCTTTATAAAACCTTGTAATTCATGTTAATTATATTTATATAATTGATTTTAAATACAAGTTCATTATTGATATATTGTGGTAATTAATAAAATATCAAAGTAATTGCTAATTGTTGAAAAAGGGTAATATTGATTCACCCCCCATCTTAGTATTTCCAACAATTGGTATCATAGCAAGTGCCTTCAACACAGTCTAATAACTGGAAGGTAGATCCTGAAAGAAATGGATCAACAAGAGGGAATGACTTCCAACAAAGCACCATTGTTCAATGGAGGTGGCTATGCTCTTTGTAAAATAAGAATGAAAACCTTCCTATTGGCTCTTGGTTTTGATGTCGGGCAATATGCTGTAGATGGTTACACTGCACCAACCAATCCACCCATAGATACTGCAGGTAAAAAAAGTTGCAATGACAACTCAAGAGCAGTTAATGCCATTCTAGGAGGATTGAAAAATTCTATATGTGTGAAGGTTATGCATTGTAAGTTAGCTAAGGAAATATGGTACAAATTGGAAGGTGTATATGAAGGAGATAGAAAAGTCAAAGAAGACAAACTACAAACCTATAGAACTCAGTTTGAAAATTTGAAAATGAAAGAAGAGAACATTGTTGAATACTTTCATATGGTAGATGAGGTAGTTAATTCAATCAGAGCAGCAGGAGAAGAACTTACAAATAAAACTACTGTACAAAATATATTAAGGTCATTACCTATGAGATATGATGCCAAGATTTCTACAATTGAAGATAGGCCAGAATTTGACAAGCTCATAGTAGATCAACTTCATGGAATTTTTATAGCATGTGAGATGAGAACAGGAAACATAAAACCATCAAAAAGATAAACCACCTTTAAATCCTTTTTATCACTGAAATTTCGTCTGTACATGGCGACAAGAACTCAGCATCGTCAAACAGGAATGAAGTCATTCATGGCACTGAATTAATTTCACAGCATTGCAAAAGGGTCAAAAACTATACAAAGTAACCAAAAATTGAAGGGTGCTTTACAGAAGATGGGTGTGCGTGCATATGCGCATAACAGGAACATACAAGGCGCACATGTGCGCACGACACGCGACTGTTAGCGCAAAAACCCGCGCACCTACTAAACGACGCATTTATTGAATTGGTCGGCCTCCCAATCACTTATGGACCAACTCCCAACCTAATTTGACCATCAAATCTGAGCTGAATCCGCATGGTAGGCTGGTCAAAGACCTAATGAAGCCCTAAAGAGCCCCTCTTCACACTTCAAAGGGGTTACATAATCACCCAATGCTATGCTATAAAAATCCATGAAGAAACATCATTTTCTCAAGGAATTTCATGTAATGTTATGCTACTTAGATTGTTTTAAGGACTCACTCCTTGACAATAACTCATTAGCACCATTTCATTGAGCCATTCACCTCTCCATTGAGTGAATGTGCTTGGATTTCTTTCACCATCATTCTCATTTTCTTATTGTAAGGAGAGCAAGTTTGTGAGGGCCTCAAGAGCCTTCCTTTGGAGGAAGAAGGAACCACAATTCCCTTTCTTCATTGTGCTTTGATTTCATCAATAGACCAGCTCAAAAACATTGGTGATATTGGTCTTGTTGTCTTTGTTATTTATTTTTCCATATGTTCATAGTTTTAGTTTGTTTTAATTTAATTCCTAATTATAGTTTAATTGTTCTTTTTCTAACTCTTTCCTCTATAGTTGTCATGCTAGCAAGACCCAACTGGACATGTAAGCACTCTTTATTTGCTCACCAAGTGACGAATTGGGTGCAAACAAATTGGCGACCATACTGGGGATTAGGTATCAATTCCTCCCTCATTTGGGTTTATTTTTCTTTCCTTTCACTTTCATTAACTTGCAGGTGCACAAACCAGTCTCTGTCGACTTGCTAAACAGTCAATTCAAGGGAGAATTGAGAGAAATCCATCCGGATTTCCTTTCTCGGCCGTTTGCCACAGGCGTGCAGGTATTTCACCCAACAGATGTGCATCGTGCACACATGCGCCTTTACCGCAGTCTGTTTCTGCACGCATGCACCTGTGCTCTTGAGTTTGAACGCGCACCAGCGCTCTGCGTACGCCTGTCTACACTAGAGGCCGCGCATCTGAGCTAAATTTTACATTGTAAGGTCTTGGGATGTGGGGAAAGTCATTTTCCTTCTTAAGAATGATGTTATGCATGCTCTAAATACTGCATCACTTAGACCCCTCAACTTATAAAGGGGATAGTCAAACAAACATAGGCACTTAGGTGGATAAAAATCATTTTCCCTTACTTGCTTTTTGCCACATGGATGGCTTGCTTTGATTTATAATCTAAGTTGGACAATCATACTTAATCACACCTAATTCACATTTGGGACTAGAAATTGAAGTAGCAATCCTTGAGTATGCTCTTCTCATGTGCTTCCAAGCGATCTTGAGAACCAGAAAAAGATTGCGAAAACAATCTCATCTCCCTTAACAACATTTCAAAATCTTTAGGAGAGGACAAAGGCCCTTTAGGGACCCCTCTTAGTTTCATTTTTCAAACATATCTGAAATTTGTAACGGGTCCATACATGCCCACATGTCACAAAAGTAGGATAGTGGTTGAAATTTTGCTTTCTTAGATAAAAAAACTAGGAGAGTTTAAAGATTTGTAACGGGCCCGCACATGCCCACATGTTCAATCTAGGATAGTTTCATGCTTTTTCTAG
>CBVK0100603092.1:0-17080 GCA_900067695.1 Picea abies | reverse complement strand
ATAGTAAATTGTCAAAATTGCCAGAAAACTGTTTTGAGCGAGTTGGAAAAGGTGGGTGGCCACCGATATCCACCTGGATCATCTTCATCCCTGTCATGATCGTTGTTTCTGAAGACTGAGAAAACATAAGAGATCCCAAGAAGACTCCATGATTTCTTTGAGAAGAAGAAATGAGGTAAGGGAGAGGTTTAGGTCTGGAAAAACGTTGCCTCTTCATCTGCGAAAATCGCAAAAATCCCCAAGATGAAAATACTTTCGCTTTGTAGAGTGAGCCTTTGATTCCTCTGGGATGGCCATGTCCTGGTGTTCATCTAAAAGTGAGGATGAAGGTGGCTGAAAGTCCTCATAGAACAAGTTTGCATCCCCAAAAGTATTTGCATCACAACTCCAAAAGGATGACTGAAAATCACTCTGAAAATGCTATGATAGGTCATCCTCGAATGGACGGAACAAATCTATAACCATATCATCATCAAGCTACCAAACATATGAATCATATACGCATGAAGACCAGTCTCTTGAAGATGACAAATCAAACCCTCTTGCTTGAGATATACCCTCAATGTCGTAAATGGGGTCTCTATCAAAATTAAATGACCAAAATCCCATGTACGTCTCCCAGTCTGTATGAAAGTGTCTATATGCTCATCAACTATATCCATGGTTTCTTTCACAAGACCATCAGTGCGACTAAAAATGACCATATCGTTGTTTTCGTGTGCAGGAAGAGCAAGGGCCCAGGTGGCTTCAACTAGATCTTCAATTTCTTCACCATTGGGGCTAATTGCTTCTTCAAATTCACGTGTAGGAAGAAAGCAAGGTTGGAGAACCTCACCTTCATCAAGCGGGAGCAAAGATAATGATGTATCAACATGTTGCAATTCGTCAGGATTCTTCTTTCTCTTTATGGACATGCCTCTCCATCGCCTCTTCATCATGCGGGGCTTGATCCTTAGTGCAGGATGCTTTGTTTGTGTTTTCCAAAAAGGATCTGTTGCATCCAAGGGCAAAGTCATGGACAAAGTGTCATCAAGATCTTCAAAAGGATTGCAATTCATCATGTTCTCTTCTTGATGTGCAGGAGGAACAAAGGCCTAGATGTCTTCATCAAATGGAAGGAAAAATATGAGCACTTCATCTTCATCAAATGTCTCGTTCGAACATTCATCGAGATCTTCTTGGTGGCTTTCTTCATATATCTGTCCTTTAAGCATTTCTTCATTCTCAAGGGCCAGTTCTTTGACAGATTTTTGAAATAATTCTTTTATACGATTCATCATTTCCTCAACAACTTTATTAGCATCATTTTCTTTTCCCATTTGTAAAAGTGCGCTTTTTGAGGCATGACAAGTTCTGGATGAGGGTTCATCGCATGGTGCCATGATTCCATTGATCGAAAAGGTGCCTCAATGGAGTCGTCGAATGAGGTCAAGTCTCATCAGAGGATGAAAAAGGGAAGAAAAGGAAATGTGGGTTCTTGGGAAGGTGGAGTCGCTAGATGAGCTTGAAGAAGAGCTCATCAAAGGTGGAAAGGGAACGTCTTTTTGGTGGTGTTGCCAGGCAAGCTATGGAAAGGCTTTTGGATAGCTTGCCAAAGCATCGTTAGGGTTTGGAAGAGGATGCAAAATCCTCCTTGACAACAATGCCAAAATGTTATCGCACAAGTTGTAGGTTGGGCAAAGCCCGACCCAACCACAAAATGGCGACAACTAAGAGAACACCTACCCACTATCGCCTTAGGTAGGTATTCCTGTCACTTTAGAGATGAAGTAATCACCTCAAGGGGAGAATCCCGGTGACCATGGGGGAAATGAGATGGAAAGTGAAGAGATGAAGATGATTCCCCCTATAGGTCAAGTTACCAGATGGAAGAAGGCTTGAGGATGAGTCTCGGGAGTGGTTTAAGGTTTCCAAGTCCTTGGGTACCTACTGAGAATGTTTGTGCTTGCCCGAGACACAAGAAAAACCAAATGTACGTAGTATATGTTAGTTGGACAAGCAAGTTAAGCTTGCTGTCCCTATTTGCAGCAGTCAACAAAAATATATATCGGCAAGAAAATCAATTACTTACTGCAGAAATAACCATAAAAAATATCAAGTATTTATTAGGCAATGAAGCCCTAAACATGCAAACTAATTCCCAATACTTTAGCACAAGCTTTGATGGTGTATTAAGGCTTCAAAAAGATGTTTTCAGAGATTTTTCAGAGTAGCCAAATGGATGTAGCAAAGATTTGCTACAACAACAACTTTTACCCCAAGGAATTGGCCAACAATTTGCCCAACAATAGCCAACATCAAGTAGATTGACAATAACAACTTTCCAACTATTTCCAAGGGTAAAAGAGTGAGAAATTGAGCTTGAAAAAGAGAGTTTGCAGCAACTCTAATGGCTGTAGCATAGGTTTATAACAGCGGCAAGATATCCTTGATGAAATATCCCTGATCCGGATGATCAAGATATTCGCTGCAAATCTTTGTCCATTAAGTCGCCCCCCTTATCACCTTTTTGTTCTATTTCTTCGTTGACTTAGGCTTAAGTGATTTTCCCTAAGTAATTAGGCTTAATTTATCGTTTAGCCTTAATTTCTCCTTATTTCTCCATCTGTTTCCCTGTTTGTGCCTGACTATAGTCTACGGGAACATATAGACTACTAAGTCACTCCCTGCTGGCCTAATCTTGGGGATGGGACATCACACTTGACCAATCAAAACGCTCTAGTGTCTCAAGCAAGCAATTAAGGCAAAGAATTGATTCCACTTTAAACAAATTCAGTGTCTCGTAAATTCACGTATTTCAATGCGAGTATTTTACTTCTCCAATGCAATAAATGATGAGTGCCTTGACAAAATGGGTTGTGGATTTTTCTTGTATTAGTTTAGAACTATTGAATCTCAAGGGGTGTAATCCCTTTTACTTCCTTGAGATAGCAACCCTAACAAGGTAAAGTCTAGGAGGGTGTAAACCCTTTTACTCCTCCTAGCAACCTTTGCAATAGTCTTTTCAACAAACAATAATGATAAAAAAGGGTGGAGGTTGTAAATCCTTATACTCCTCCAAGGATCTAGCCAATAACAAGCATGGAACAAGAAAGAAACCTAACAAACTGTACCAATTCCAAGAAATGCCAAGACAAAACCCTTGTTACCAAGCAATTTTCATCACCAAAGCAAAGAGAAAGAACCTCCAAGAGTAGCGCAACACTTCCTTCCACAAGATGAAAGATAAATCATATCACAATAGAGAGAGAGAGTGAATTTGCCCAAGTAGGACGAAAATTTCAGCCAAGTATCCTTCTCCACATGGGAGAGCTATGTTAAAATTGTTGAGATTTGGTAGCTTGGAGGTACTTTTGCATTGGCAGCACTCAGCATACGGAAGTGACCAAGCAAATATTTTCCTAGTAACTTTATAATGTGTTTTTTATAAAGTGACTTTATAAAGTGATTTTATAAAGTTGAGTCTTTTAATTTCGAAATGTAAAAGTGACTTTATGATGTTATGGGTCACTTTATTAATTAAAATGATCTCAACGAATGATTAAGTCATGACCGTTGATCTCAAGGGAAAGTGAAGAGTCACTCAAGGGAGATCAAGGGTTAGGAGAGTTACATTTCGAAATTGGTTAAAGGCAGCTCATTAGGAGAAGGAGGGCGCACACTTTGAGGAGAGGAGTGGGAAGGTGAAGAGTCACACATCCCAGGAGAGATTGAGCTTGGAGGAAAGAGGGCAGCAACAGCAAGGAGGATAGGCACGCATCCCTAGGAGAGGATTGGCATGCATCCCTAGGTAAATTTCAGCATTTATATCAGTCCGTACAGTGAAGATTTGTGAAGTCCGTACAACATTTAATGCTGGTCGTACAGCAAGAGGGAGGAACAGAAATCGAGGCAGCCATTCAGGAGCAGTTTGGCACGATTTCCAAAGCACCTTGCTGTGAGAAATCCGTACAGTAGAGGTCTGTGTAGAACAGTTCCCAGGCACGATTTTCGAGGCAAATTTAGCACTGGCGCTGACTGTACTGGGCCGTACAGGCCGTACAACAGAGGCACATTTTTCAAGGCAGTTTTTGGCACTGTTTTCGAGAAGATTGTTGTGCAAGGAAGCTGAGATAAGTTCTGTATTTAATGCTGAAATTAATGCTGCTGTAAACTCTGAAATATTTCCTAAAGCTCAATAATAAAATCTCCTTGAACTGGTTTTCCCATGTTGGGTTTTTCCAGGGGCATTGCCCAGAAATTTCTAGTGTCAAATGTGTGATTTTGTCTGCTGTTATAAGTTATTTCTGCTGCTGATTTAGTTTCAGATCTATGTCATTTAGTGTTTCTGCTCATTAAGTACAGTTCAGAATTGGGTTTATTGATTTACTTTTGAAGCTTAATAGGAGGTTGAAATCTGAGGTATGACATAGTGTATTTCTGAGCATTATTTTCAACATGGTATTAGAGCTTGTGCTCTGAAGTTCAGTGGGCAACATTTTGGCACTTGGGACAACAAGTGATTTGCTGTTGTATTTGCTTGACCGGGTTGAGGTCAGTGTTCCTCGATCTTACAGAGATAGACTCAGACTATAGTGTGAATTATGGAGCCGACCCACAACATGCAGTAAAGGGGGTTGGAAGGATGAGATTCCAACTAGAGTCATGACGTCTTCTGGAGGTTGGCGAGGTGTTATATGTTCCAGAGTTGACAATTAAGTTGCTCTCAGTGTCAGCTTTGGATGAGTGGTTTTGGAGTTGTTTTCAACAGTGGACATGTGTTTTTGTATCCTGTGGGAGCAACTGCTGACACAACAACAATGCTTGGTGTCAAGTATGAGGGCTTGTACAGGTTGTTCAGTAGACCTGTATTGGAGTCCAGTGGATTTCTGGACTCAGATTCTGTGTCGGAGAGTTGGCAGGTAGCACGAGAGAGAGAGTTGATACATGGCACTCAGTCTTCTTTCGGGACTCTCAAGGGACTCAACAGGCATGAGTCGACACAGTTGGATGCTCAGGAGAGTGTGCAGTCTCCTAGGAGCATGTCTTCAGTTCGTGGTACAACGGATGTAGCAGCAGAGGCTTCCAGTGCAGTAGGAGTAGTGGCTTCATGTTCAGAGGGAGCAAAGACTTCTAGTACAGAGGGAGCAACTATGGAAGTTGATGAGATGGAGACAGATTCTGGTGGTGATACCAGAAGTACCTCTCTCGCTAAGAGGGAGTGTTGAGATTTGGTAGGTTGGAGGTACTTCTGCATTGGCAGCGCTCAGCATGTGGAAGTGACCAAGCAAATATTTTCCTAGTAACTTTATAATGTGTTTTTTATAAAGTGATTTTTTAAAGTTGAGTCTTTTAATTTCGAAATGAAAAAGTGACTTTATGATGTTATGGACACTTTATTAATTAAAGTGATCTCAACGAATGATTAAGTCATGATCGTTGATCTCAAGGGAAAGTGAAGAGTCACTCAAGGGAGATCAAGGGTTAGGAGAGTTACATTTCGAAATTGGTTAAAGGCAGCTCATTAGGAGAAGGAGGGCACACACTTTGAGGAGAGGAGTGGGAAGGTGAAGAGTCACACATCCCAAGAGAGATTGAGCTTGGAGGAAAGAGGGCAACAGCAAGGAGGATAGGCACACATCCCTAGGAGAGGATTGGCACGCATCTCTAGGTAAATTTCAGCATTTATATCAATCCGTACAGTGAAGATTTGTGAAGGCCGTGTTGCCGTCCTAATGCACACTTGCAGACGTGAGCTAAGTCCTGCTCACTTAGTGTGCCCTCGGAGACACAATGTCTAAATTCCAGCCCACACTGTCACCTTGACTGGAACTTCTTCCTTCTAGGCTTACTCCTAGGGAAGCCAAGGGGGGTTGTCCCTAGTTACTAAGTTAATTTTAGAATTAAATGTTCTAGGAATTAGTTTTATTTGATTAGAGGCTAAGGGGAAAACTAGCCTAGGATGACAAGCAGCAATGCAAGTGCAAGTCTAAGTCTAAATGAGAAGCAGCCCTTTCCCTAAGTCAACTAAAGACTAGTGCCTAAGGTTGGGCAAATGGGGTCAACTATGTTTTGGGGTGGTTCAATTACAAAAAGTATTACAATTAAATCAACTAAACTACCCCAAACCTAGATTACAACTATACAAAAAAATGGTTCAGTGTTACCAAGTTTACAAGATTTACAGATTAGTCACTAATACACATCAAATAGATACAAGATATACAAAAGTAGCAAGATGTACAAGAAATGAAAGATACAAGCATTTCACACCATAGGCCAAGCATGCCCCAAGTGGCACTTACTCCACTTGGACTGCCTTCACTGGCAATTAACCACAAAAGCACTCAAGGATCAAAGCAAGTGATGCCTCCCCAAGTGGGATACTCAATCACTTACTTTATCCACACTGTTGACCGCCCAGTTAGCAACGGTGGTCAACTCATGTGCCATGAAGATATCATCAGATGCAAGTATGTCAGATACAGTTTGGTTCTACTTGGGCATTTTATGTTCCAGCACAAAATTTTGTAAGCGGGATTACCGCACCCCTGCGTGGGTTAATAATGTAATAAGTCTGCATGGATCATAGTTAGGTCGGGTACCTTGGGTGATCCATTGGAGGAGTTCCTTTCATCGGGGGTTTTTTATTCTCAGGTTGTCGACCAGACAATCTCCTTGTGCATAAGGACGACAACACACACCACAACAAATTGATTAACAAAATGTATCAATGTTTTAACCAAATATTCACCTAAGCATAGGAAACATTAATCACTAGAGTTGCATATAAGATAGATAACACAATTAAAAGCTTATCACCAAAGATGTTTGCCTATCAATACATCTACTTCCCCCCAAACATACAAGAGTGATCTATGCAACTAATGTAATTTCTTAAGAATTTTAAGTTCCCACCCCCCTAAGCTAGATGTGTGTCTCAACTTCTGATTCCACCAAATAACTGCCCGGTGCTCAAGATACTGGGGCTACGAGTCCCCAGCCTAGCTTCCAAGGTCAGCCCGTCACCACACCACAATAAGAAGTAGTCTGAGAGGGGATCTCCCCAACGAAATCACGGGACGGTCCCTCGCCACTTCCCCCTAGACTGTCCCTCTTACCCGTTTTAGATGATGGAAAGAGACGATTAAGACCCCTAAAATGTTGCTAAGTGTTGTTAGGACCCTCGGGTGGGTCTTTAAGGTGTGTTGGGTGTATTTTAACAAGTTTTAGGCACTTTTATTTTAGCTTTTTAGCGTATGGCCGTGAGCAAAATGTATGAGAAAAAGAGTGCTTGCAAGAGTATGATTAAACCACCATCAACATGTAAAGATAAAGAAAATTATAGCACAAGTGTTTAAACCATCAATGTAACATCACATGAAAAGTACTAACAAGATATTGAACCATGAAACTATAAACCATCACATGTAATGTTACCAGCAATAGATATGAGAGATTAAGCTTGAATACTTAAATGATTTAAACCATAAGCATGTGATGTAGGGTTAATGAAATGTGCTTGCAATATGTTATATTGTGAAGGCTTAAAAGAAGATTTGGCCATAAGCATATGTGTTTAAACCATCAACATTCAAAACATAAACCACATATATGCAAGACGTGTGTACTTAGTAAAGCATGAAAGAGATAGGCCGTGAGCAACTTCAATATGTGAGTGTTTAAGCATTAAACCACGAAGTGTGTGAAGTGCTAGAGGATAAGGCTAGGCCGTGAGCAAATATCAACAACTTAAACCTTAAACATATTATCACATGTATGCAAAGTGTGTGTGAAACCCAAGAGGGCTGTGAGCATTTAAACCATGAACATGTGAAGTATTAAACCCAAAATATGATATGTGATGTGCCTAAAACAACCACTAGGCCGTGAGCATCAAGTGGAGAGTAGGCCGTGGGTGTTGAGTGAATAGTGAGGCCGTGAGCACCAAAAATAAGAGATGCCGTGAGCACCAAGTGACTAGGCCGTGGGCATTTGTGAACTAGGCCGTGGGCTCAAGCATACATTCGAAATAGATCTAAAACTTGACTATTACCACATCATTTGCTTGCTAAGTTACGATAATTTAAGAGCTTTAAGAAACCAATGAAACTTAGCAAATGAGAGATCTCTAAGATATCACCACTTCATGTGCATCCAAAGACTAGTTAAATAACTTAGAAGTGGGAAATCTAAAACATTGAAAGCATATCTAAGCTATCTAACCATATAGCATGAAAAACAAAAGCATATGAGAGATTACGAAAGAAAAGAACTTGTAAATGAAAACTATCTAAGATATGATCAATTTAAAAGCATAGGAGTCACCACAAGTTAATTTCCTTAGGCCAAGGCGATTTTGGGGATGACTCCCCCAAGGTGCCGGCAAGTGAGGTTAACACCACTAAGATAAACTTGCACAGAAAAGGAGGGCTTTGAGTCTTATGTCCTTCACATACGTGAAGAGACTAGACAGGCCGTTGGCCTACTCATCAGGCAAGAACTATCTTAGCATTGCTAACAAACATTATGTTTATTTTATGGACAAAAATGAAAGAACTTGAAATGAAACACCACTACAATGGTCAAGGTGGTGGCAAGCCTCCCGATTTTGACCAAAGAGGGTAGCTAATTTATACAACAAATAAATAAATGAAATATAAGTTAAACTAAGTTATATGAACAAAAGAATAACTATTTTAAGTTAGATTTGATTTTAGGATCCCAAATGACTTAGAAAATTTCAGAAAACTTAGAGAAAAGCAAGAGAGAAGAGGAGAGATGTTACCCAAACCAAAGAAGAGTTGTTTGGGAGGCCTCGTAGGTGTTGTATGCAGCTTGTACCTTCAAAATATGTCGCTGCCCTGCAAAAACAGCAAGCAAAAGCTTGCTGGAAATGCTGCAAAAACACCAAATTTTATAACAGAAATTTCTGTGCATACACAGAAAATTTCCAGCAAAGAGATATGATAATAAAAATTTATTTTGTGACCTATCTAAGAGTTAGAAAGCTACAGAAAATTATATGGAATGATAGCAATATATCAGATGTAAAAGAACAGCAAGGAGTTTGAGCAAGCCAAGGTTGAAATCTGCTCTAAAGTCTCTTCCAAACCCTAACCTGTGAGACAAACCTGCAACTCAAACACAATGTGAATCTATAGCAGCATAGTATGAATGATTAGTATAAAAGCTTGAACTAATTCATAACCCTATCTAACCACAATACATAGATCATCAACACTAATGTCTATTTGATCTACTTTAACAAACTAATTTATCAAAGATACATGCATATAGATCACAAAAATGAGCAAGGAACAAGATCACCTC
Source organism: Picea abies (assembly GCA_900067695.1). Classification (NCBI taxonomy): domain Eukaryota; kingdom Viridiplantae; phylum Streptophyta; class Pinopsida; order Pinales; family Pinaceae; genus Picea; species Picea abies. Next base: position 7,768 of record CBVK0100603092.1, on the reverse strand, counting down.
ATATGATTTGATTATAAAACTAATCTCAATAATCCAAATGTTCCTCCAAAGCTTTCTTTATTGCATCCAATAGTGTGAGAAGATTGGGCAACTAATTGCTCCAAAAATCCCAAGAGAAAATGAGTGAGTGGAAGTTGGCAAGAAGCAAGAAGATGGCAAGAATTCGGTAGCATAACACTAGCTCAAAGAATGGTAAGGAAAAAGTGAAGGGAAGACTTCTTTTTATACCTCTAGAGGTCAAGAGAAAGGGTTTAGATGAGTGCCAAGTGTTAGAACTTGAGCAAATGAGCAAATCCCAAGAGAGGGGGCGCCCCACTTAGGGTTTGAGTCACACATTGATGAGTGTGTGATGTGTAGTCACTTGATAGGTTAGAAAACCATCAAGGGGGGGCGCACTAAGGGTTTTAGGAGGACCCACTTGCTTAGAATAGCAAGTGGTTAGGTTTTGATGTGAGTTGGAGTCAATCTCCAACCAAAAGGGGCGCTAAAGAGAGAGGGCGTGAGCTTCTAGTGAGGTTAGGGAGTTAGGTTTTGGGTTAGGGTTTTAGCATTTAGGGTTTTGGTAAGTCTAGGGGGGCGCTCCACATGTGTGGAGTGTCTTTTCCACTTCTAGAGGCTAGATTTGGGGGATTTGGTTGTTAGAGGGTCGTTTTTCCCCTTAGGGCAAAAATTAGAAAGTGGAAAAAGTGAATTAAGAGGTTGAATTAAGTTGGGAAAAGGTTGGGATGGGTTTGGGTAGGTTAGGAGGGTCTAACTTGCCACTTTCCACCTTACACTCACTCACTAACTCACAATTACAATGATTATTGACATTTGACTAATGTCAATTTTAGCAATTAAAATTGTTGTTTTGACTCTGACTGACTCTGAGTGGGCTAAGACATAGCAAAACTTGCCCGACTGAGCTGAAACTTGGTCTATGGGTGTAGGGGGTGCTATTCCATTTCTTTTGAGCACAAATACCCCTATCAAAATCCCCAAGACAAAGTTTTCACAATATAAGCTCAAAAATTAATTAATTAATTAAATTATTAAAAATTTAATTAATTAAAAAAAACCTATCTAGACTCGACGAAATTCCGCGAAACTTCAGACACTGCCTGGCATGGTCATTTACAACATTCCTAACAAGGTTACCAAGGAATGACACCATCAGAGCGCCTTCCACCACTTTGGAGGAAGTCAATGGAGGGAAAAACTCAAGGGAAGTCGGCCAGGAGCTTGTCTGGTCGACAACCTGAGGATAAAAAAACCCCGATGAAAGGAACTCCCCTAATAGATCACCCAAGGTACCTGACCTAACTATGATCCATCCAGACTTATTACATTATTAACCCACGCAGGGGTGCGGAAATTCCGTTTACAAAAATTTAAGTGTTGGGGTATCAAATACCCAAGTAGAACCAATAATTTATTCAACATAGATGAATACTTCATGGCACATGAGTTGACCACCGTTGCTAAATGGGCGGTCAACAGGCCGTACAGCATTTAATGTTGGTCGTACAACAAGAGGGAGGAACAGAAATTGAGGCAGCCATTCAGGAGCAGTTTGGCACGATTTCCAAAGCACCTTGCTGTGAGAAATCCGTATAGCAGAGGTCTATGCAAAATAGCAGTTCCTAGGCATGATTTTCGAGGCATATTTAGCGCTGGTGCTGATTGTACTGGGCCGTACAGGCCGTACAATAGAGGCACATTTTTCAAGGCAGTTTTGGCACTGTTTTCAAGAAGATTGTTGTGCAAGGAGGCTGAGATAAGTTCTGTATTTAATGCTGAAATTAATGTTGCTGTAAACTATGAAATATTTCCTAAAGCTCAATAATAAAATCTCCTTGAACTGGTTTTCCTGTGTTGGGTTTTTCCAGGGGCATTGCCCAGAAATTTCTAGTGTCAAATGTGTGATTTTGTCTGCTGTTATAAGTTATTTCCTCTGCTGATTTAGTTTCAGATCTATGTCATTTAGTGTTTCTGCTCATTAAGTACAGTTTAGAATTTGGTTTATTGATTTACTGTTGAAGCTTAATAGGAGGTTGAAATCTGAGGTATGACATAGTGTATTTCTGAGCATTATTTTCAACAAAAATGAGAAATGATCTCTATTTATACAAAATGTCTTAAACATAGTTTGTCCACTTAAGTTAGGGTAAACACAAAATAAGGGGACAACAACCCTTATTTTGCCCCTTTGCACAAGTAATTCATCTTTAATTCAAATTTAAATTTTAAAAAGTGCACAATAGAAACCCTAAAATGACGTCACCCCTCTAAGGGTGACGTTTTGACCCTTTGAGCAAGTCGTTGGAGTAGAAGGTCAAAGTCATTGGGACTCATAAAGCCTCCCTCTCATGCGCTATAGCCTCCTCAAGTTTCCTCCCACCAAATCATGCCAAGTGTCCACAAGTAGCAACCTCATCACCACCAAACACTAGCCCCAATGGTGACGTCAACTCAAATAAGGTGATGTTTTAGCCCTTCTAAGCAAATCGTTGGCATGTGGGGGCTAGGCAAGGTCCTCCAAGTTGTCCTCTAGGCCTCCAAAGGCAATTCATCATCATTCGGAAAGTGGGCCCTTGGCATCCAACCTGTGGGCTTCAAGCCCTATGGAAGCTAGGCTCGTTCCTCGAAATCTGTCCACCAACTAGGTCCTGCAAAGACAAATGGATACACCCTCCAAGGATCTCAAGTCAAAGCATCATGATGATTAAATCAAATCAATAAAAGAGCCATCTAAGTAAGTACATACAAACCACCTCATCAAAATAAACTAATGCTCAAAGACCCTATGAAATTTGCCATGTTTAGGTATGGGAGGGTTGACAAAACGACCAATTGGGTGAATCATTCCTCAAGTTTAGGGGTGTTTCCCGAGCAGACATTTTTCTAAGCCATGTGGGTGAGGTGTCATGGATGAAGGGAACAAATTTTGTTCACGGGGTTCATTACATACAAGGGGTTGTAGTGTCTCACTTATGGGTGCCTTTGTAGATGGTGTGTTGCACCTTCGTTTTCAATGCATCCTTTTTCCAAGCCTATTTATTGCCATTAATTAATTAATAATCCAAAACCTTGGGTACTCCCTATTGGTGAATCGATTAGCTTGGGGGGCAGTACGAAAAGACACTTGAAGCTAGAGGTACACAAAGTGCCATATGCAAGGAAAGAAAGGGACACCGCATAAGTGTACACACCTCAACAAGTGGGGACATTTATATAATGCTAATTTTCTTTTGTAGGTCTTTGACTTTTTAGGAGAAGTTTTTCATTGCTCTCAAGACCTCTTTGGGCGAGCATCTGGAAGGTTCATAATCATGCTTTTATCTTTTTCCAGCCACAAGCCTCAGGGCTTTTAGCCCCTTCTTCCCATAAAGTGAGGGACAACCTGTTCTTGGGTCAGTACACCCAAAAAATCCAAAAGGTGAGGAGATGAGGGGATGAAGTGTGGAAAGTGGCAAGTATGGTCGGGAATGGCATGATGACTCGTCAAAAGGACCTCCTAGTAGCATACCTATCCCTAAGGATGACCCACTTACTAGGACGCATGTCAACAACCAAGGTGAAACAGGGCAAAGATCATAATGTGCAAGCAAATGTTGTCAACTTTTATAGCTCGGGAGGTACTGCACATGTTTTGTCTTGTATCCGGAAGTGACCTTGCATTTGCACTACTAGGCACTTGACTTTGTAATAGGTATTTTATAAAGTTGTAATGAAGTGATTCTTTCATTAAAGTGACTTTTTGTAAAGTGTCCTTTCTAATATTTTATTAAAGTGACTTTATGTCATAAAGTGCACTTATGTCATAAAGTGGAATTTTACTTTAATAAATGTAAATGATTTATTTTGGAGGGAATGAATCATGTCCCTTGATATTGTAAAGGCAAGATTAGATCTTGGCCATTGGATTTAGAGATGAAGAAAGTGAAAAGTCACTTTTAGATTATAAGAGTAAGCCTAGGGTAGTGTGTGTTATCTCCTAGCCTAGGGATAACTAAGGAGATTATGTCTCGAGGCCCACAGGTCCTAGACATGGAGTACCGAGAGCTAGATCGACTTGAGCATGGCTCTGGAGGGCCCATCCTTTCATTCTTCAGCGCCTCCACTTTGTCAGCAACATCAACATCCATCGCCTCGGTCTGGTCCTGCAGCAGAAATGTATCTTGCTCCATGAGGTAATGAATCTAGGTATCATGGTATGTGTCACTCTGATCCTCAAAACCTTTGATAAAATTAATGATGAAATATGATTGACATTGCTATGATCCCTAGGACTAATGAGCCCATGGAGGGCAAAGTTTTTGATGTGCAGGATCATGCCCGACGGACAGGTACCAGTCGGACCGGTACACATGGGGAGATGATTAGTTCGGACCTCCATGGGGCTGAAGAGCCCATCAGATGGTTACCGGGATCCCATCAGGGGTAGAGACAGGACAGTGATTGGTCGAGCTTTTGTACAAGAGAAGAATGAGGACGTTTTCATCCAAGACACCTTGGTTGAGCCCAGCCCTAGGGGGTTGACCCACTTCAGGTGGAACGTGTCCCTCTGGTGGCCCAAGACGTCATCTAGGAGCCCTTGACATCACCTCCAGTGCATGGCAGTTTGACAGGGCAGTTTGGCATGTGTGGCAGACTTTGGAGGCCCAAAAAGGGCTAACGTTTGTCATTTAGTGCTATATTTTTCCCTAAAAAGGGCCAATGTCTCCCTCAAAGGGGCTTGACGTCTTGCTTATTGCTCATTTAGGGTTTCATTTAACAATTTAATGTAAAACAATATGATTTTTGGTTATTACCCTTGTTGGCTATTTTGATGACCTAAAATTAATTAAAAGGTCATGATACTGTATATATTGAGGATGTTTTTCCCTCATTTGAACATAACACAACTCACTCACACTTGTGAGGTCTGATTTTTGCGCCCTCCTAGGGTATTTTGTCTTTCTAAGTGAGGCGCACTTGTTATGGGAAGGATTTTTTGGCATTTCTCTCTAAGGAAGGTTTACAACTAGGGTTTGCACATGCTTTCTTCATGATATGTAAGTAATTTTCTTGCAAAACTTCCTAATTGAATGGTTGTAGGTTTAATTTCTTGCATTTGCTTATTAAATTGCTGATTTGAAACTCTAGGTAACAAGCACACAAGTAGGTCCTTGTTTCATGTCCCCTTAGAGAGAAATATTTCAGCCATTGAAGAAGAAGGATTGAGCCTAGCCTTTGCTACACTCATCTTGCTTCTTCCCTTAAGCTAGCATTAAATTTTCTAGGTTGAAAAGGGGGTGACGTCCTAGGCCTAGGTTATCTAGACCTAGGGCCATCATCTTCTAGGGTTTGAAAGCCTTGTCTTTACAACACTTTCTTTCACCTCATCCTTTAGTTAAATTTCTCATTTATGCTAGCCGTTTTGCCAAGTTGACCTAAGGAAGGAGGAAAGAGCATGAGGCCTTGCTTAAGCAACACCGGAGTGAGCCTCTTTCCCCTAGGGTTTTGATTCTAGGGCCCTACCTTTGTAGTAGTTTAGAACCCTTCCCTCTTATATTTAAGTCTTCATCCTTTCAAGACCTTGTGCCCTTACCTTGTTTGACTCCATATACCCTAAGGCACTGATCTTTCGCCTCCAACATTGAAGTCCTAGTGTCCAAAACAATTCTCAAAACTTTGAATTTTGAAACCCTAACTAACAAACTAACCTAATTAAGGCTGACGTCACAATTGGTTGTCTCATCTTGACGCAACAAATGTTGAATATAGGCAATTAAATGATGATTTAAAGCATTTATTGAGCAAAGTGTTGGTTGGATACATTATGCGCTTGATCATCTTCATAGTTATTGATGAATTGATGCTTTTACCATAGCTAATTGATAAAACGTTGACCTCATCAATATCTATTGTTTTTACATTGCTTATTAATTGATATCAGATAGTCATTGAAGTACTAACCCATTGAGTTATAGCCTGCATATATACTGTACTGTTGTCTTGTTCCGGGCAAGTGTTTTCATTTGGGCATACACTTCTTTATTGGCTGATTAGCCGGACTGTCTAACCTTGGTGGTAACCTGTGAAGGGGAAACTTTGACCTTGACTTTATACCTTTGCCTCTTCAAAACCCCAGGTTACTAGGGACGTCTCCCCTGGGTTAACCTCCCTAAACAGAAAGAACCTCCCCACTGAGGTGACATTGGGCGGGGAAGGTTCTTGTTACACCAGTTTGGTCTCTATCCTTAGTCTTTGACCTAAACTACAAACTGTGCGATAACAATCCCAAACTGAAACAACATCCTGAAGTGATTTTCCTGTCAGAAACACTTCCTGCCCAATCTGCATCAGTATATCCACTCAATGTGAAATCATGGTCTCCATCATAGCTAAGACCATAATCTATTGTACCTTTGAGGTACCTCATCACATGTTTTGCAGCCACTAAGTGAACACGTCTGGGTTCTACTAGAAACTGACTCAAGGTGTTCACGGCAAAACAAATGTCTGGTCTGGTGTTCGTCAGGTACATCAACGATCCAATAATCTGTCTATACAGTATGGCATCAATCAATTCGGACGACGTATCGACCAACAGCTTCAACTTCGCTTCCATGGGTATATTCATGGGCTTGCATTCCAACATGTCAAATCTCTTTAAGATTTCGACTGTGTACTTCCCTTGGTTAAGGAAGATCCTCTCAGGACTCTGCCATACCTCAAGACCTAAGAAGTAATGCATTAGGCCGAGGTCTTTCATTTCAAATTCCGAGGCAAGTCTCTTTTTACATTCAACGATGAGCTTTTCTTCTCCATTTAAGAATAAGTCATCCACATATAGCAGTAAGATTACTGGTTCATTATCCATAATTTTGAAGTAGAGATTTGAGTCTGCTTTACTCTTGGTAAAGCCTAAGCTCGTTAAGAAACTATCTATACGGCCATACCAAGCTCTAGGAGCTTGCTTCAATCCGTATAAGGCTTTCTTCAATCTACAGACATGAGACTTCCTGCTTTCAACCTCAAATCCTTGAGGTTGCTCTATATACACTTGCTCTTCGATGACACCGTTTAGGAAAGCTGTCTTCATGTCCATCTAGTGCAGCTTCCACTTCATCTTAGCTGCAAGAGCTATGATGGTCCTAATCGAAGTGTATCTAGCCACAAGAGCGAATGTCTCTTCATAGTCAATGCCTTCCTTTTGGGAAAAGCCACGAGCGACAAATCTAGCTTTATACTTCTCAATACTTCCATCAGCAACATGTTTTATTTTGAAGAGCCATCTGGAGGATACCACATCTTTATTCTTCGGTCTGGGAACTATTTCCCATACTTCGTTCTTCATTATGGATTGGTATTCCTCTGTCATGGCATCTGCCCATTCTTTCCTTTGAATGGCTTCTTCAAAACAGGTACGCTCCTCTTCTAGGAGGTCACACATCAAAGTCGTATAGCTGGAGAATGGCTTTGGTCTTTTCACCTGTCTCGTGGTTCCTTGGGGAACACCGTACTTCTCTCCATCTTGAATAAGCTCTCTAGCCCAGGCTAGCTTTCTTTTATGGAGGATCGTCATCTGAGGAGGTTCTTGTACTTCTACTATATCATGGTCTTCTAGAAGTTCCTCATCAGGGGAAGTTACGACTTCCCTCTCTGGTTCTGCAGTTCTAGGAACCTTCTTCATGGGGATTACGGGTTCCTCTTCATATACCTCTTCAAGCTGGCATATCTTAGATTCCTTGAGTGCTGCATCTTCATCAAAGGTCACATCTCTGCTGATCTCAATGTGATG